>JADRCD010192951.1:794-12460 GCA_019843815.1 Montemys delectorum | reverse complement strand
GGAGGAGGAGGAGGAGGAGGAGGGGGAGGAGAAGGAGGAGGGGGAGGAGGAGGAGGAGGAGGGGGAGGGGGAGGGGGAGGAGAAGGGAATTGGTTGTCTGTGTATACCCAACATTTATATACTATAGATATGCATATGTACAATTACACAAATGAGAAAATGTGCAGTTAGTTTGTTACTCATCTTACTTATGGGAAATATTTAAAATATATATTTACTGGATATATATGAATATCCTTTGAAGTGTTCCATGTGTGCGTGTAGAAATTGATCTCAAATATTTTGCTTTGTATTATTTTACATCATGATGTATATCTGGGGCATTTTCTGTCTTTCAGATTAGAAGTGTACTGCCAATCGCTCGCTCATTTTGTGCATTCATGCATTTTAATACCCAAGTAACTAAAACTCAGGCTTGGAATCAATTTGGTACTTGTCTCCATGAATGAGTGATTATCACACTCAGTGAATGCTGGAGATCATCTAATAGCTGAAGGCTCCTTAACAGGGGCGTGGATGCATGGTGTGTCTAAAGACTAATTTAAGAGGAGGCAAGATAATGTAGGGAGGCTAGATCAACTACAGACTCAGTCAGGATAATTTAAACTACATCTGTCATCCAAGACAGATTTTACAAGCACTTGACCAGACTTGAGTATTGCTGGACACTGACTCTCTTCACACCTTTTTGGGACTCTTGATCACATTTTTACTGTTTACTGTATATAAGTATACATACACATATTGTATCTATTAAGTGTGCATAAATGCACATGTAACATTCTTTATGTATTATGAAGGAAGCACTTCATATAGATAAGATTCAACACATTTTATTTGTATTAATAGCATATGTATAATGTATATACACATGCACTTATCACTGCATACATTATATATGCATATATATTTACCTTTATTAATAAAACAGATACAATACATTTAATCATATTTATGAAGAGTGCTACCTACCTCATAAATTGGGGGGGGTTTACATAAGTATCCCTTTGGTTCTCCGTGTCTTATGAGTTGCATAGAGGAAGTGGTAGATAAATAGGTTTTGGAAAGAACATGGGATTAAGGTGCAAGAGGAGCAGCCTTACCTTTAATCCTTGGGCTACCTCAGAGTTTTTACTTCCTCATTGCGAAGTAGGTCAGGATCGTGGTGACTGCCAGAAACATGCTTGAAAGATTAGTGAAGAAAGGTTTGCAAATGATCCAGACACTACAATATAAAAAAATAACAGAGGGGAGAGAATCAACTGAATTTCTATGATCTCAGTGATGCATATATTATTCTATATTATTGTATTTAATATTTCATATATTATTCTATGCCAGGTTTGTAAACACCAAGTGTAACATTAGCATTGTGGCTTCTTCTATGCCATCAGACACAGAGCAAAGCATTTCACCTGCTAAACTAATGGGTGGTAAGCTTTTTTCTCTCTCTCTCTTTTCCTTTCTTTCTCTCTCTCTCTCTCTCTCTCTCTCTCTCTCTCTCTCTCTCTCTCTCTCTCTCTCTCTTTCTTTTCTGTTAATGAATTTGTTTGGTATAGTTCTTACATCAGATTTAATCATTGATATACCCAACCCAGAACCTACACAAATACAGATTTCACATTGATCAGGCTAAACTCCAAAGCCTAAGAATTAAATATCTCTCTGGTCAATGTGTTCCTGGCCCTTGGCTACTCCAAAGTGATCCTTTGTGTTTTATTTCCCTGGTTAGCAAAAATGACAGAGGTCTTGATTGTGTCTGCTATTACCCAGGACCAAGTCAACAAGAGGTGTAAATAGCTTCACACTAAACCAAGCTTATTGAACATCAACATTATCCATTTGATTGGGTAAAATATTTACTTACTAAAGGACATTTCATTTTGCCATAAATGTTGTAATTGTGAAGAATTCTATAGTCTACTCCTATTCTCTCTTACACACACACACACACACACACACACACACACACACACACTGTAACAACAACAAATCAAAACATATATGCATGTGCACACAAATGTAAGCATACACAAAGGCATTTTGGAGCTACTTGTTTGAAACCATCTTGAGTCTGAATAAAAAGTGTCTCTCTTACACTCAAACTGGGATAGATTGTTTCTGATGTTTCTTCTCAAATCCAATTTTTCTTCTGCATTCTATATCTCCAATTTGATAGTTTGTCATATTCAGTTTGCTTTTATTATATGTAAAATTAGTATAAATGCCAAAGATACTTATATACTTAGTATTTTCCCTAAGGGGATATTGAAATTATTTTCTGTCTTAATGGAGTCTCACTTATAATTTTTAATGGAGTTTTTGCATTTGGCATTGCATCTAAGATTTCTTACTTAGCTCAGATGGTTTTCTCATTTTTAGTTTAGTTAAGTTTATTTGTAAGGCGAACTATATTAGCCACGAGGCTAGCATTCTCTTCCTGAAATGTCTTCCTTGATGATATGCTATTCATTTTATATACTGCTGAATTTTATTTTACATTTGTTAATAATGCTTGTATGTGTACATGTGTATGAGGGCTATTGATCTGGATTTAATTTTTTGTGATTTTGATTTAGGTTTTAGAGTGATGACAGTCTCATAAAATTAATCAGAGAGTAATATGCCTTTTGCCTTTTATGATTTTTTTTACATAATTTGTATCCTTGGTTTCTCAAATTTTTGATGGAATTCATCAATGAGGCCATCTTGGTTTTGAAGTTTACAGCCAGAATGGGTTTTCATTTTCTCTAGTTCTGGGATTAAATACAGGGTATGCCAGGTAGGCACTCTGCCACTGAGTCACACACATAAGCTACATGGGCTACACATAAGACGTTATATTGGTACAACTCTATCTCCTTTTATTCATTTATTATCAAATACTTAATTTACTATTGTGCAAAGCACATTGGTCGCTATACTACAATACATAAGCTAATCCCCTTACAAAGCTCATTAAACTTTGTCTAGCCTGAAAGTCTATGTTTATGCCTTTGCAACTTCCCTTCTATTTCCTCCCCCCCACTTATCTCAAACACCCAAACTTTAATTCAACATGTGAAAAGCCCATTAAGGAAAAGACTCTCATCAGAAACATACAAGCTGGCTATTTTCCATTTTATTTATCCTTTGAGTCAAATGATCCAGGATGTATTTAACATCTGTTGGAAGGCAAGGAGGGCCCTTGGTGACTATGTGTGCTTACATATGTTTATTTATTACACTTAAGTGATTACACTTCTAGGCTGGACTCTGGCACCCAGCAGACTTTGTTATTAATAAAAGGCGAGCAAAACAGCCAGAAAGAACACTGGGAAGAAAAGGATTCGTAGCAAGTCGTAAAGGTGCCGTGGTCTCTGTGCTTCACCAACAGCCCTTGTCCTGGTTGGCTTCACGGTCCGCTTCCATTGGGTCAGGATGGCATTTCTAGCTCCATCCCATTTCCCTGGCCCCATCAATCGAAACTGATATGGACTACAAGGGCCAAAGTACACTTCCAGGGCCAGCTGGGGGTCAGTCAAGAAGAGCCAGGGTATGTTAGGCTTGGCTCCTATGAAGGAGCTCAGCTCATCCATGTATGTGATGTAATCTGTCTGCAGAGTGTGGCTCTGGCCAAACCTGAGGACAGAAAAGCAAAATGATGGTCACAGATGCAAACAGAACATTAACTCTATAATTTCTGTCTCTTGCACATTGTACCCAGTCTGCTGATGTTAGACTCTTAGGCTTATTTGAAGTTTAGATTTTGCATAGTTTGAATGCTGGAGAGTGCAGTAGGGCGAATCATGTCATCCTTTCAGATAGCGTGTGGCCTTGTGTGACTTAAAGAACAGATTATCACTGGTGATCGAAACGTTCTTTCCCCTTCTTTTATTTGTATTTACTTCTAAAGGGATTGTTACCACTAGAAGTATTCGCATCTAAGATCTGCCTCTGATTTGGATTCTGAGGGTAAGTGGGGACTGTAGTTCCCTTTCTTTTCTCCGCTAGACCTTTGAGCTGATGTCTACTTCAAGACAGTCACTGATTGTTATGTTGGAGGCTGGAAAGAAGAAATAAACTTCCTACACCATCATTTATTTATTCAACAGTAATTTGGTGGTTAATTATACTTTCATCTGATTTTGATAAGTAATTTAAAAGGAATTTTTTTTATGAAATAATCAACCTGAAAAACTACATTCAAATCTAACCAAGTACAGGCCTTTCTACTTGCTGAGCTTGAAAGCATGTATTGAACTTGGAGGTGAATCCTCTTTTTTTTCCAGAATATGCTAAAGTAGTTGAACTGAACCTAAGTTTTAATTCTGGTTTATCAATGGCATATTTGGATTCTGCTGCTCAATTTCCAGCCAGCTAGTTTTCTTCCAGAGCCAGTGCTTTTGGGAGAAGACATGACTTCATTTCTCAGTCTCATCGCTATGGACATTTGAGCTAGTCTGTTCCATGGTTTCGATGCTACGCTTTGTGATATAGGATGGATTCAGTGCCCAGGGGTTGTACTTATAGGAAACTTCTGGCTTCCAATTCTTCTTGCAGACCTCAATTCACATATTCCCTGGAAGGCACAATTGTTCTCTCTTAAGTTGACAGGGGAAGAGAGTATTTTCCCACCTAATGTGGATCAGGTATAGCCAGAATTAAAAAATAACAAACTGTTAGTGCTGGCAACATTAAAGATCTTATTGATGCTTTCAATGTATAAAGAAAAACCTAGAACTTATTAGATTAGCAAGTGTAATTGATTACCACTTGAGTTTCTTGCCCATTTTCTCATCGATGTCATCCATCATTTCATTTGTAGTTGGCAGGATGCATGTGTCTGGAAAATGTTTGTAGAGAGAAACACCAAAAAAGACAATGGAGTTAGTCCTGTATAACCACACCGAATGGAATTCGTCATTTATGAAACAAATGCCTATAAAGGTCTTTGAGTGGTACCTTAATTTAGCTGTGTGAAATTTTTATTTGTGAGTTCATTATAAAAAAGGGATCTTATTTAATAAAAAGTTTTGTCTTAAGGAAAACTCTCTTTGGTGTCATTTGACAAATGACCATTCACAAATACAGAGACCCAAGAGGTGAGTGCACGTGTGGGGTTGGAAGAGCTGGCCTGTGTGTAAGAATCACAGCAGAGATGTTTGTAGCCTTAAGTCACCCAACCTTCATGATGGTTTATGTAACATAACAAAGAGCCTGGCCCTCAGCATACATCTGCTGCACCTCATGCCATGGAGTGGGGTAATCTTGTTCATACTTCTTGTCTATATCCTTCTATTAAGATATCCCTCAAGTGATAATCTGGAACAATAGTTAATACTAAACTCCACAGCAAATGATGTAGATAATGAGAGGAGGCAGGCCCAGAATTCCAGTGTCAGCATTCAGTTGGGTGTTTAATAGGGAATGGGAGAAAATCTTTAGCTTGTTTTACAAGCATCATCACTTGGGAATGGCTGTAATTTACTTACCTCTGTAACAATGGAAGAAGGCTACTAAGCTATTTTCAGTGCATGAACACCACCTAGGCACTGTGAGCATCTGATTCTGCATACTGCCCCCCCTATAGCTATTATTCTATTATTTGCTGTGCACTTCACCTGTGGGAAAGAGACCAGATTTTTTTTTGTCTGCTTGATTTGGAGTTGTAACCTAAGTAAGTGATAAGGCAGATCTCCACATGAAGCAGATACTCTATGAATGTTTGTCAAATGAATAAGTGATGCCCTTTGTTTCATGTTACTCTTGAAGGTTTATGAACTGTATGCAATAATATCATAAAATTTCAGTCTCTGGGCATGTGGTCACACTTTTGAGAATAAACAACAATAGAAGCATTTTATAGGTGAGCATCCTTATTCAACATTTGATGATGTAACTCTTTTAAATTCTTCATAGCATATTTGAAATAGAAGTGTTCACATATACAGTATTTTTTCTTTTAGGAAGCTTAAAGTCATTTATGATTGAAATTTTTCCCTCATTTTTATAGTTTCCCCATTATAGATTTTTGTCAGCATTACGTTAGGGGAGTTATATTTATGTTGTTTATTTTTTTTTAGACATTGAATAAGAAGATACTTTTCATAATCATGACAGTCAAGAGTATTGAAGCAATTAAATCAGTATATTTGAGTTATTGCCACTCTTCATGGAATCTGCATGTTCCCCACATAAAGTTCTTGTAGCCCTTTGAGACCATGTGGTCTACAGTGGAGAAAGGGAAGGGAACATACAGCCTTTCAGCAGTGTGAGAGGCACATGAGGTTGGCACAGAGGTAACACTAGGTCTCTAGCATGCCCACCCCTGGCCCCAGTGCCCTGGAAGTATTTGCACTCTATCTCTGCAGTCACCTAGCTGTTTCCTTTATCTCACAAAAGCCTTGCAACCACCTCCGAAATTCATTGTCAGAAGGTCAAGTTCTTTGATTCAGCTTATGAAGTCCCTCCAGGTCTTTGTTTTTCTCATTATTTCTTCTCACTCCCTGCCTTATATTTTTTTAAAAAACGTTTCTGGTTCTTCATCCATTCAGAGTGATTCCTCATATTAGGGCTTTATTTATGTTGTTTTAGATGGAGTAAATACATTCCAGGCCAATTCTCCTCATTACAACACCCTGAAACATCTCCTGCTGTAATGTCCTCTACTCATTCCATTCCCATCTATGAGGTCAAGTTGCATGTCTGTCTTGTTCCCAATGGATCCCCAGTATAGTCATCAGCTTAGAGCAGGCAATTATTGCCTTAGTGAATGAAACACAAAATGATCCACATACTTGTAAACACTTTAGCAGCCCAGCGTGCCTGGAGGTCAGCTGTGGGGATGGCAGCACCCAGGGACTGGACTAGGCCAATCACTGCCATGGTTGGTTTCTCTAGCTGAGGAGGGAAGATGCCTTTGTACAAGGTGACCTCATTATTTCTGCTTTTGATGATGGAGTCATCCAGGAAGGGGTAGGCATAGCCATAGCCTGTGGCGAAGATGACACAGTCAATGGCCTCAAACACGGTGCCATCCTCAAACACAGCGGAGGTCTCTGTGAACTTGGTCACCATGGGCTTGATGGACACAGTGCCACAGAGGATGCGGGCTGGGAGCTCATCATTGAACACGGGCTCTTTCCTGAGGGGGCTGTGCAGATGTGAAAGGCAAGCACCATAAACATAGTAGCCATTTCCATGAAATCCCCACAGCAGCTTATTCCATTGCACCTAGATTTGATCTTTTCAGCACCAACACAAGGGCCTGTACAGGTGGTTCTCATGTGGTAATTCCTTTCCCATTTGTGAATATTTCTAAGAATTTATGCCTGAAATTTTCTTGTTGCCCTTTGAAACTTAAAATTAGATGGTGCGTATTTATGGTCTTTGGAGACTCTCCAAATAGATGACAATATAAACTAATTTTAGATAGACTTAACTAGTTAATAATACAAATTCTAAAGCTAGACATCATGGTTTATTTCTAGCTATAACTATTATCAGCTGGTATTGTTCTACATTTGTTTCTCTGTGTGTATAAATGGGATAATGACAGAATTGTCCTCACAGAGATATTATCACTGGATGACTAGCTACTAAAATAATAGCCAACACCTTCGAGAACATTGCATGTTAACTACTATTATAGCTCGAAGGCCTTGTAATGGCAAAATCAGATTGGTGATGAGCTTACCAATCTTACCTACCACCCTACCTGGTCTTCTTCCATCAAGTTCTTTGTGTTCACAAGGAAACAAATCACCTTTGATACTGTATTTTGCCAAAATTCCGACAGTAAAAATTTTTATAAAATGTACTTCATGTTAACTTAAATTCCCCTTAGAGATTTTGGAATTTTCTCTAAGTAGCTCACATACATAAAAAAACAGCATTTTTTTTGTATTTCTGTTTGTATTGGTGTTTATTTTTGTATTTCTATACTGTTATCCCCCTCTGTAACTCTGTCCCTTCTCCTTTTGCCTTATAAGGCAGTTAACAAGTAGAGCACAGCATACCTGTTTTCTTTCTTCTCTTCTCAACCAAGGGAGGAACAAAAAGGTGTCAGCTGCAATTTAGAGCCCTGGAACCCTTTCAATGAGGGAGCTTAGTACTGAGTAGGAGTGGTTTTCCAAAACAAATTTTTTTCTAAGTGGTAAAACCCCAGTACATTTGTAGTTACTCTTGTAAGATAAAACCATTTTTGATTGGATCAAATTGATCCAATTGATTTGGAACTTTTACTATGTTAAACAAAACTCTAAGTATATTAAACAACATTACTTTTTCTTGAGAGTCAGAGCGGTCCTTACATCTGGGTAGGATAAGTGCCTTGGAAGGAAGCTCTAGCTCTTTAAACCTGGCATTTGGTATTCTGATTTACAATTCCTCTTCACTTTTTCTTAGTACGTTTCTCTAAACAAATGGAATTTTTGGCTAGCATAGGCCAGAAGGGAAAAAATCTCATTGTGAAACATTTATCTACCAAATATTTAGCTGTACTGAGTTTTCTATCTACAATGCTTCCCTTATTAGGATGTATCAGATGCTATCTGCAGAAGTAAATAAATGAATTGTACTAATTTTACAGGTCGTGTCAGTTCAAGTGAGCTCCGTTGCTTTACACATTTCCCGCCTCCTGATGGCCCTTCAAAGTGTGCTGGACATGGGAAGGAGGTGTTCACTCTTGTTCTGAGTCTCCTACGTGCTAAGACACATTGACTGAGAGCACTTTGGTAGCTAGTCCTTAAAGGCACATTAGGTGATCCGAGACCAAGAAGAACACATAGTTTTAAGTCTTTATAATTTACAAAGTAAGCTATAAATGTACATTTTTAAAAAAATATTACTATCTTCCG
Source organism: Montemys delectorum (assembly GCA_019843815.1). NCBI lineage: Eukaryota > Metazoa > Chordata > Mammalia > Rodentia > Muridae > Montemys > Montemys delectorum. The sequence continues at coordinate 3,620 of JADRCD010192951.1, read as the reverse complement.
AAGTAGATGTTGTTATTAGTGTCCTTACTTACCTATAATAATGATATATTTAAAAACAATCCAGTTCCAGTTTGTTCAGTCCTTTAAGCTCTGGGCAATAGGGTATTGCTAAATGGATTCTGCTTATCAGGATGATCCGCTTACCTAATCCACCCCTACTTTGCATATCCACATACATTTCTCCACTAATCTCTAACCTGCACAGGATCTGTGGTTTAAACTGTGTCACCTGCTAAATTCTTAACTTAATCCCATTAGATTCAATGAGATAACTAAAGGAAGAAACAGGTAGAAGTAAACAACCCAAACCAGTACACTCCTAGATTGAATGGAAACATATATATTATTTATCATACCCATTTAAAGGCATCAGGCCATAGTTCTCATGCTTAAACCATGTGTTCATCTTCTTGACATATAACCAGTCGGAGACAAAAGAAGGAAGGATATTCCGGAGGAAGGATGCGAATCGGGTCACATATACCATATCCCAAGGGTACCCATCATTCCAAACCCGACTCATGACCCAGGAACCACTTCTGGTGCTGATAATGACCTGATGGAGAGAGGCGGCACAGATCTCAGCATTCTTCTGTGACAAACAAGTAAACATGACAGAGTTTTTTGGCGGTATATCTAAACGTTCCCTTGAGTATCCTTTTAGGAACATTTTAGTATCCATTTAGATCATCATTTCTAAGAAATGAGTCTAGATGAACATGCTATATTCACATCTAAGGGGAGGCAAGAGTCCTCTCTCATCATTCCAAAAGACTGATGTAGAACTGTTCAATGAATTATAAGCACAACACCTGGTATAAGAAGCCCGTATAGCCAACTATGCTTATTTTAATTTTTATGTGCTCAGAGAGTAAAATGGCCAGTTATGTAGAGACTAGTCATCTCAGCTAGCTCTAGTAGCAGTGGATAGTAGAAGAGGCTGAGCTGAGTTAGGGAAATGGAGCTAAACAGGTAGCTGGAATTAAATTGAGGGGACGTCACAGATTTAATGCTGGCCTCTGTCCCTCCTCACCTTTTCTAGTCTTCCCTGCACATGCGCACAGGACGTCTGTTCGTCCCGAGCCATGGAAGCCATCTCAACCTGCCAGGTTAATTGCTGGTATGTTTACTATCTTTCTAATAAACCCAACAACCAAAGATTTCTTTATGTTTATTTAGGAATTAGCTTACTTAGCATCTGCTTGCTTAAAAGTATGCTGAACTTCTTCAGGATCTACTAGTCTCGGCAACTTGAGTCCCATGGAAATCTTCCTTGACTTCGCTCAGGTTAAGTCAGAACTCAGTTCTTGGAGGTGTTGCTGCCACACCTAATTCCACCATGAGACTCAGCGCTTCCTTTGTAGATGGCTCCTGCATCTGTTGCCGCACCCCCACCCACTGATTGTTCATTAAGGTCACGGTCTGGTCTAACCCATATCTGTAATTTTAGCTTAACAGAGATCTGACACACAATAGTGCCCGGCATTTGCTGATTCCTTGCTTCTGAATGAGGGAGTGGCAAAAGCCAGGTCATGGGGTGCTCCAGAGCTGCAGTGCTAAGTAAACCTTATTTACTAGTGTGTAGGGCCTTTCACAAGGTAGGTGGGAAGAAACGTTCTTAAATAAATAAAGATGGAGCCTGACTGAGAACTGAAATGATTTGAAAGTTATTAGAATATAAAATTAGAATAAAAAATAAATGTTCATGTACTCACTTCTACGCACACTCAGATATTTGCCTCCATTTTATCAGAGCAAACTTTTTCATAGCAATGAAGACACTGTCTTCCCTTTCTGGGTGAATGGCTCACTCAAATTCTCATGATTGAAAGGTTTCATAAAACAGGCAATGTGCTTGGAAACTCAAGCCTCCAGTGGTGACCTAATGGCATATCTCCATCCTAGTTTTACCTCCTAAACCCTGTATGTCACATACCTGTGTAGCCAGACGACTGAGTTCAACAGCAATGTCGGATGCTGAGTTTCCCAGGCCAATCACAAGGACTTTCTTTCCTTGGAAAGCTCCTGGGCCCTTGTAATCCCGGCTGTGCAGGCACTTGCCTTGGAAGTGCTCTAGGCCTAAGTTGAGTTTCAAAAATGTGAAGACTCAGTTTTTCACACATTAAAAAAAATTCCCATAATTGAAATGCACTTAGCCACTTAGTGAGTGTTGTCAATAAACTCCCAAATAATATTTCTGGGGACCTTAAAAAATTTTTAAATGTTATGATTTCCATTTAATAATAAATAAATACAACAACAATAAGAGTAATAATTTATTAAATACTACCTAAGGGCTATTGCATCTGCTAAGTGCTTAGTCTGTTTAACAATTTACTCACAATGACAAATTGCTATATGTGTTTGCCTTTTAAGAAAAGTGCTTAACTTGCAAGCATGGGGGCCTACATTGATCCCAAGAATCCATGTTTTTTTTTTTTTAAAGGAAAAAAGAAATTGGGACAAAGAACTTAAGGGCAATAAGGAGTTTGGCCTGGCCATATTGACTCCATATGCACATGGCATAAAACATGCTGCCTATTAACATTTTAACCTAGTCTTCATGTACTACTACCACCACGGCAAAAAAATAAGGAAGGAAGAAGGAGGGAGGGAGACAGCAAGGCATGGAAGAAGAATGGAGCAAAGAAGAAAGGAAGAAAAATGGGATAGAGGGCAGGAAGATTTTGTGTGTATTTATTTTCTTTGATCTTTGTCATTTTTGGATGGCAACTTATGGTTAGGGTAGGTTTGTTTCTTCTTCTTCTTCTTCTTCTTCTTCTTCTTCTTCTTCTTCTTCTTCTTCTTCTTCTTCTTCTTCTTCTT
>JADRCD010192949.1:0-25172 GCA_019843815.1 Montemys delectorum | reverse complement strand
GGGGGGGAAGACTACGAAGAAGAGCAGAAGAATAGGGCTGGGGAAATACATCATACTGAGCTCCATGGGGAACAGAGACAGAAATGGGGAAATGGTGATAGCAATAATAATAAACAACAATAATAAACAACAATAATAAAATGGTGTGTAGAGAGGACAGCAATAATTAAAACCAAGCAAACAGAAGGCAGGACATTTCAACGCACAAACATTGTCCTCTAGATCTAAGTAGAAGCTTGAAAGCCTTAGAAAGCCAATTTTGCTCTTTGTTTCCATGAACAAAAAATTTTCACAAGAAGTTACTCCTGTGAGATGTTAGCTAATTATTCTTTTTAACTATATGTAATGTATAGGATGTATAAGCTTAATATAATTATATAAAATAATTAATATCATTCATATACAGGGCAGTAACAAACTCAGATGGAAGAAAAAGAAAAAAAGAGTTGGGATGTCGTATTTATGGTACCGAACAGCACCCAGCATTATTCTATGTAGCTTTTCATCTCTCAGAGTTGTTTGTTTTGATGGATCCTCTTTACTCCCAGAGCCAGGACATTCGATCATCATACAACAGTCCCACGTTGGAAGAAGCAACTTCCAACTGCTGTCTGCTCTCATTATCTGCCACGCTTGGGTACCAGGCACTAACCACACTTCTGTCTCTAATTTGACTGAGATGGAAATGCTTCTGTTTGGTTTCTTTCTGCCTCAGTTCAATGAGACAGGCTGTTTTCTTTGGTCCTAGGAATCTATATACTGTCAAAATGCTGTAAGCTATCATTTTTTTCTGAATGTCAATGGATTCTAACGCCTATTGGGCTCCTTTTAAATGATTTGGCTATGTAACCATAACATAATATCATGCAAATGAGATACTTCAGGGATGCTACTGCAACCCACTGAAACCACCAGCACTAACCTACTCCAGCAAGGGCAGCGATGCTCCCCTGTTTGGGAGAGTTCACCTCCAAAAGCATTTACTACAAATACACCCATGAGAGGTCAAGGAGACTGACAAGAATAGCTTATTTGATTTGTGGTTTTCACCTTAAACCTCCTCAAATCACTTTCAGAGACAAGCAAAGGTGTAAACGATAAATCCACAAAAACTTGATTACTGAAAAATATAAAATCTGAACGACCATTTTGCTTTAACCACATAAACATATTTTCACCTTACATATATCTTAAGTAGCCAAACCTTCAAGCCGGTATTTACATTCTAAGGACATTCAACTATGACAGGAAAGGACAACCCATATCAAAGCGTGCACGACATTAAAATAGGATTGAAGGATTCTGGAAAGAGGCAAAAACAGACCCTGAAACACTGAAGGGAGTTATCTGGAGCCTAAATGTTTGAGATGCAGCTCAGTAACTTTCTGCCTCTCCATTTAATAAATGCATTCCTCGGCCCTTCCTAAGCTGTGTGGACGCTGCCAGTCTACCCCACAACACAAATGTTTTGCTCCACTTGGGCATCTATTTTGCCTATATTTTGCTTCATTGTGACAAAGTTTGCAATAGCCCCTGTGTACTGCTCATCAGATAAGCAAAACCGGAGAGAACTGCCAACCTCCTTTCTTCTAGAGGAAAATGTTTCCAAATCCAGGAACTTTTGAGGTCATTCCAAAATTGTTTGTGCTCATGGGGGCGGGGGCATTTTCTTTTCCTTGAAGGACCCAGGACATTCGCCATCTGAGTGTCCTCCAGAGCCATAGGAAGCAAAGCATGAGAGACCTCCTCCTAGCCTTCCCCTCATCCCAAGGCCAGCACACAGCAGAGGCAAAGCAGATGGTCCTCCCCCTCCCGTTTCTCTCCTCCCTTCCGCCGTCCCGCAGAGTCCTCCCACCCTGAGCTGACACCTTCACCAGCTCTTGCTAACCCAGGCTGCCCTTCTCAGCTCCCAACAAGTGCAAAGTTTAGGCATCTGCTCTCAAGCCGCACCATTCACCTATCTGCAGGTCTTTTCTCTGCAGAATGCCCTTGGGACCCCAAGCTTCCACCGTCTCCCTGCTCTTAAACCTAGCTACCCAAATTATTCATTTCCCTCTAGCAAGAAGAAAGGGAGTCTGCAAACCCCCGGAGTTCCCGGGAAGGCAGAGGCTCTGCCACTGACCCCTGCGAGGCTTTCCTTGTCCCCCCTCGTCTTCTCTATGCTCCCTTTCCATCCTGGCTTCTCTGAGCCCACCCTGGGGACTCCTTGCCCGTCGAGCTTCCACGTCCTACTCCTCGACTCCAGGGGTTAGGGGGAGCCTCGACTCTGCGGCCGGGGCAGCGGCCGGGCGCCCGCCTCTACAAGTGGGGCGGCGGGACGCAGCGCAAACTCCGTCCCTCGTCTGGGCGGAGGCGGTGGGGAGAGGCGCGGACGCCGCGCGGGGCTGCTTGCCCCAGGCTTACCTCGGCGCGCGGGCGGCGGGCGGCGGGCGCGCGGGGCAGCGGCTCCTGAGGCCGGGGGGGATGTGGCCGGCGCCTGGGAGGCGGCGCTCCCGCCAGGGCTGCGCTGGAGCTCCGCGCAGACGCTCTCCCGCGGTCTGCGGCAGCCCGGGGCGGTGGCGCCGGCGACAGCTCTGCGCCGCGGGCCCCCGGAACTGTCCGACCCAGCGGGAGCGCGGGCTGAGCGGCCGCTCGCGGTCTCCACGCTCGGCGCCTGCGCGCCCGGCCTCGCCCAGGTGAGGGGCGTGTGCCCGAGTCCGCGCGGGCCACGGGGACAGGGCGTGAGGACCGGCGAGGCGCTCGGCGCGGGATGCTGCGGCCGGGGTGGGGAACGCCGCGGAGACGCCCCGGGGGCGGCGCAGCCTCGGAGGCAGCCTGGTCACCGGGTCCCACGAGCCCCTCAGCCTGCAGCAAGGGTCGGGGGTGGGGGGATTCCCCAAGGCGGGATGCCAACCTCGCGCGCGCGGGGGCCGACGTGTCACCTATTGGCCGAGCGGACTTGAAACTCTTCTTGGAGATGCTCGTCACCAAGTATGGGCTCTGCCCGCGCGTGCAGCTCCGGGCTGGCGGGGGGTGCAGAGCAACCTCCGCGGGGGCCCAGGGCTTCGCAGCCCAGCGAGGACCTGCGAGGCTCGTGCGCAGGGGAGGGGCTCGCCAGCTCCCACTGCCAGACCTCGCTGATTGAAGTTTCAAAAACTAAACCGTGTCAGGGGTTCCCCCGGTGTAAGCCATCTTCTGAAAATAGCGTAGACACAGCCAGGGCGCTTGTTTCTGCGACAGAGAGCACTTCAAAGAAAACACTGAGGGGAAAGGAAACAATTTCAAGGGCTCAGTCTTCTGAGATGACTTCTTCGGGAAGAAATTCAAGAGTAACAAATGACAAGGGAACTGTGGTAGGCAGCAAAGATTTTTTTTTTTTTTTTTAAACCAGATGACTCGACTTTAAAGTATTTTTCTTTGGATCTTGTCTTAGATGATTGACATAAAGGCCATAAATAATTAATCCGGCAGCTGTTAATGTCTTGGCATAGTGTCCAGAGTAAATATCTTCGAGTCCAGCCAAAGCTAGTGCTGCTTCCGGGGTGGGTTTGAGATCTGACGAATGCTCATTCACTGCATTCTGGAGCCTTCCGAAGGAGCAGCTTGCTTTTTTTTTTTTTTTTTTAAATCCACCTTGGAATGTCAGCTTATTGCAGGCGCCAGCACACCTGAAGTAACCAGCGTGAGAAGGGACATTAATCTGACTGATGGTCTTTATATTTTTAGAATCCAAACATCTAGCTGGCCTGGCTCACTCTACTAAAGACAGACCCAAACTGGTATGTTTATTATTACTACTACCTCTATTCAAAATAACTACAGGAGGCGAGCTGCAAAATTCATAACCCCAAAAAGAACATGAAGAACTGTAATTGTTTGTAGAGTCCCTTTTTTCTTTAAAGTTATGGCCATAACATATCTTCCTGTCCATGAAGGTTATATTGAAAGAAAGCATTTTATGAGTCCTGAGACGGGAGTTCTGGCAAATGGAGAGCAGCAGGAAATTCTCTGAGCAAATCACCCAGCTTCCAGGCCCTTGCCCTTGGGAGATGAAAGCAGTGTGGTTGCCTTAGCTGATACTACCGACCTCACAAGTATTAGCACTCCCAGAAATCTAAGGTGCAGGGGGTGAGGGTGCTTTTGGAGGCCTCCGCCCAACAATTTTGACTATTCTTGGAGGGGAAAAATGCGCAGCAAGCCCTATGGACTGAACACCTGTGAGAAGTGCTCCCCATGGTTTGCACAGTTTAGCAGGATGTGCAGTTTTTATGTCCTGCAATCTGCAACTGTATCCTCCTCTCCTCTCTGTCTATTTTTAATCACTTATAGCTGAGATGTATGGTAGAAAATAATTTGAGGGTTGCAATTCCTAACAATAGCTGAAAGAAGCATAAAATATTTGCAGACGAGTATCAATTTTTTTTTTAACCTGTGACTTAAGAGATATAGAACTATGTCCTTCATGTCCTTTAACCAAGGCAGGATAATGGCTTCTAGAAGCTCACATCCCAAAACAATCGGTATACCTTCCCAGAAAATACACTTCAATATGGAAACAACTGTAAACTTAAAGGTATATAGGGAAAATTAAATTAAACATAAGCTTCCCTTCTAAAGTATGATTGTCTGTTGGCAAATTTGGTATTGACTATGCTTTTCCAGAGCTGTGTGCTGTAGGGGACCTTCTGGTTCTGTGACCCACCTGACCTTTTCTTAAAACCATTGTTCAGAAACAGAGATCTGCCACCCTAAACTAGGAGCGTCTGGAGAGTAACACACCAGGCTAGCACATCATGGAGACACCCCTCACTGGAAGGAACAGAGCAGAAAGAGGTTCATTTAAGTCTTGCCCCAATTTGTGTTTATGAGGTAAGTGGTTCCTAAGTATTCCCTGAAAATCATACTAAATGTACTCTAACTCCTTTCCAGTAATCTTGTTAATCCCCCTGCCCAGTGGAGACTAGTGATAAACAGGCCATCAACAGATTTGAAAGCTTTAGAAATCACTTGGTTTTATGATGCAGTAGCACATGTGAACTTACACACAGCACATTATCTTAATAAAACAAGCTCCTGTTAACATTATATATTTCTTTGCAGCCATCATTGAGACTCTATTCTTGAGCATGGGAACACATTTTGAAAGCCATTTTGTTGAGGAACATAAAGCCAGAATCCAAACTTTAGCCAGAACCCAACAGTCTCTTCTAGGAAGCCCCAGTGATTACCTGGGGGAAGGCTCCACTGCTTTATGATGAAGAAAAGAGAGTTCCCATGGGGGAAGGCTTGAGTTCTGACCATGTGCTTGACTAGCATTACCCTCTAAAATGCACCTTTTAAAAAGTTAGTGTGTGTGTGTGTGTGTGTGTGTGTGTGTGTCTGTGTACATGGCACAGTATGTGAGGAAGTCAGAGGATAACTTGTGGGACTCAGTTCTCTCTTTTCACCTGGGTATTGAATTCAGGTCACCAGGTCACTGGGCTTCATAGCACAGGCCGTTACCTGCTGAACCACCTCTCTGGCCTACTTTCTTCATCATTAGCATAGGAGAACAAAAATATCTTCTTTATAGCATTATCCTGAAGACCAAAACAAATAAAAAGATATTTTGTAAATTTCAAAATACATCACAAGTATTTATTATAATTTGTTTTATTAAATAATTGGAAAATAAAGGAGAGGTTTATATCCATATTTGACAATAAAGTTTACAATGTCCTAGAAATGAAAATATATGTGCCTAGTCCTTTTAGAGCAGGTTACAGTTTGAAGGACAGTAGTATGGAATATTTTCAATCAGATACTAAATTAAGTTTGCAAGCCCTGAAAAGGAGATGCCATTCCTAGGCTAAGATTCTACAGACCAACTGACTGAATTGAACTTCATGATTATAGAGAGTTGGAATGTTTCAGACAGAAAGCCAACATTATCTTGGGCTCTCACTAGTCCCCTTAATGGTCATTAACCATCCACTTATGTATCTGATCTCACATCCTCTTGACTCTTAAGTCAAAGTCTTGAAATGTATTACTACATAGACTTGATTCACCTAGCTTCCAACTATGCCGAAACTAAGAATGTCATCAGGTTGCATCTAAAACCTATGGCAGGTGTTTCCCCTAGCCCTGTAATCCGGCTGTCTGATGTTGCTGTAACGTGGCTACCTGCTGTTACCACCCATGTATTTGGTAAAGGCATTAACTTAAGACTCTATTTTGTTCTGTGACAGTACAAGATCAAGTAAGCACTTTCATGATGGTGGAATATGCCATTCAGACAAATTGAACCAATGTTCCTGAGCTATAGGCTTAGATTTTTCTTTTTCTTTTTTTTTAAAGATTTATTTATTTATTTTATGTATATGAGTACACTGTAGCTGTCTTCATTGGATCCTATTACAGGTGGTTGTGAGCCACCATGTGGTTGCTGGGAATTGAACTCAGGACTTCTGGAAGAGCAGTCAGTGCTTTTAACTGCTGAGCCAGCCCCTAGGCTTAGATTTTTCAAAACCTATTTTAATAAGGGTTCCCCCTTATTAAAGGAACCCCTTCTTCTAGCCCACCATCCAAAGGTAGGGAAGAAAAAATGGTAAATAGGACAAGAGGATGTGGACCTGTTTAGAAGTAGTTCTTTTGAAGGATTCCAATCTTGTTTTTCAGGATACCAGCAGTCCAAGTCAAAAGTGTCACCAAACAGGAATGACTAACATTGGCAGGATCCAGCAGAAACCACCAGGCCTCTGCCAAATTGGCACAAGGACCAGCCAGAAAACCAGGAGTTCTCTGCCATGCCTCTCTCAATAAAGTGAAGATCTGCAAAGGTGAGAGACCAGTGAAGAGTTGCACAGCTAGCTATGCAGGCACCCTGGCCCTGTCCCTTGAGTCCTATTTATACTCTCTCGAAACATCACACGTCTTCCCACCGGTCTAGCCTCAGCAAAACACCACTCGAGTCTGCATCACATGACACAACCAGACACTCCTACTTCACTGAACTGTGGTCATTCATATTTGGCTCAGAAAATTTTTTTTCTTATTTGTTTTGGAGAAAAGAAAAAGATGCATTCCTGCAAATGCTAGATCTTCTGCTTCCTTTCCATGTCCATAATTTATGAGAAATTAATGAAACCCGAGTCATAGAAACTGTGTTCTTTAAAACTCTAACTCAGATTGAGCTAAAAAAAAAAGTATTTGTTAAAAGTGATTTATATTAATTACTATTTTTATTCAGTTACATTTATTTATTGGAGATGAGGTGCACATGCCATGCATGTGGAGGTCGGAGGGCATCTTTGTAGGAGTTGGTTTCCTCCACCATAGGTTACAGAGGTAGACAGAGGTGGAGTTTCAGTCCCGGGCTCAGTGGCAAGTACTTTGACCCACTGGAACATACATGAGGCCCCACTTACATTAATTAAGGATCTCTGCTCATTCAAGATAGATACTGATGAATTGTAGCAAACATTGTTGTGGCTTTATTGACCAGGTAATTTTTCAGTATCCCTTTCTCTTACATTTACTTAAAAGTACAGACACCATTAGACCTTAAAGGTCAATGTGTTGGCTTCTCTACGGAAGTTCCAACTTGAACTGCTCACTTATCTCCACAACAATCAATAAACAAAATGTGGAGGAGTTTGTTGTAGATAGGAATCTTAAAGTTACTTCTGCTGCATCAGTTTGTATTTCTCATTTTTGAGTCTGTCTGCATTATCTTTTAAATCTAACTCTAGTGTCTGTATTCAGGTGAAGACAGAAAAAAAAAAAGTTAAACCTCAAGCTCTTTTCCTGAGCCAAGTTGTTGTCTTTTTCTTCTGTTTTGGAGGTTGTTTTGATATGAATCTTTAGCATTCTTTGAAAAAGAATTGCCCTCTTGGCCTTTAGTTATATTTTAACTGGAGATTCAGTTTCTTTTCATCTTTTTTATTTTCTTTAATTCAATGATTTTAGCAGAGAAAGGCCACATAAATTCCTTGTTCACTAACTGAACCCTCCATATTTGCACATTGTGATATATAATATAATATATAATATGACATATAATAATATAATATGTTTAAGTTCATTGTCTACATATTCTTGCCAAAAATATGTCTGAATTCCATTTTCATCCTTTCCTCATTAAAAAAAAAAAAAAAAAAAAAAGTATTTTCTTGGGCTCTCAGGGAATTGGTGGCAGACAATGACACTTTGGTCCCCTTTCTGAAATGGTAATATCCTTTGTGTATAGAGGTGATCAGTATTATAAAAAGATTCCTTCCAGACCCTAGCCACAGCATTGCAGTGAAAACAATGCCTCTTGCAATGTATCTGTCCCTTTGAAAGCCAAGGGCTTAGCCCTAGGCCTTGAGATGAAGATTGCAGAATTTCACAACCCCAAATCCTCTCCTGATCAGATCACAAGATGGTTAGGCTGCTTGCATACCTTCCCCTGTGTGGCTGTTTGCTCTGAGACAATATAAAATAATTAATCATCTTTGAACTGCATTTGCAGTTTTGATTTTACTCCACCTTTAAAGGTCTGAAAATGTGCTAATACTCTCTTCAAAAACATTGATTTCTTTCCTTGGCTTAGTTTTTGAATCCCTGGTACATTTAAATCACTATTGAAATGTAAACATAGAGGATCCCCTAAAGACCAAAATCTTTTGGGTTTAAACCCTACCTTTAAATAGTTTTCCTTTTGACCTTTGTCACAATGTTGAGTTTACCATATTGATGAACGTCTCAATGCTCAGTGCTGACCAAAGAGTGCCATGTTCTGGGCACCATCTGTGCTGTGCTCTATTGTTCCATGTAAGACCACTAGGATGGAGAAAATAATAATACCATCTTTCAGATGAGGAAAGAGAATCAGTAAGTTTGGGATATGCTAAGATCACCAGTGGATGGTGAAGTGGAAACTTCTGGTTTATTTGGAAAGTCAGTTGGGTCAAATGATGTTTTGATGAAGTACACTGGTAAAAGGATATCTTGCTAAAACAAACATGAGAAAAAAGAATGTTTTCCTGAAGCAGACACAGGTAAAAGGAGGTTTCACTATAGCAGACACATGAAAGGACAAGTGATGAAGGAGTAGAAATGTGGACCCACAGACAGTGGCAGAGAGAACACTGGTGGGGTTTGCTTTGCCTCACTATTCTTTACTAACAACAGGCATGTATTGGTTAGCCTTGAATAGTGTTGTTGAGGCCTCCAACATTGAGAGAAACTCACCAAAGAACTGCTCCTGAGGTTCCTGAAGCAGCTTACCAGGTCCCACTTCTGCAGCCTCCCCTTGGACTGGTTGGCAGGCTTTGTGGTTTCTTCAGGAGTGAACGATAGCTGCTGGTTTCTGTATAGCGTCTGCCTGCCAAGAGCCCTGGACTGCAGCTGCTGATTCATATTTAGTGTTTGCTATGGGACTGAACTGGTGACAAAGAAAACTGAGCTTGCCCTCAAAGAACTATTGCTGAACAGGTTCACTTCCCCCATATCCTAATAACTTTTCACTTTTTTCTTTCCTCACTACCTCTGCTGTGTCATAGCCAAGAAGGAAATAAACACTTGAAGGCAAATTCTTTGCAGACAAAGGACAGATATACACAGCGTTTGTGCTCACTAAAACAGCCTGAAAGAGCAAGCACCACAGGAGCGAGCAAGTTATGAAGCAGTTCTGCTAAAGATGTGATAGCAGGGGGACTTTGTCCTTTGCCTCAGTGTTTCCAAATGGAGCTTACCATATTCTCCAAAGACCTAAACTAACCCTTCTTAGTTACTCAGGATCCCAAACTCAACTCTTGTAGAAATAACACTAAATGTGTGAGGGGGTGACACACCAAAACTATTTAACAGAGCATTACGAATGATGGGGAAAACTGAAGACTACCAAAAAGGATCAGTGGAACAAATCCCATTAAATAAATCTCATTAAACAGATGTTTTGAAGCTCTTCTTATTGATGTTTATTTGAATGTTATGGTGATGTGAAAAATTATGTACTGTGGCTTAAAGAAAGAGAAATGGAGTTGGGGAGAGATGGCTCAGTCAGTAAAGCTATTGTCTCACCAAAGCATGAGGACCTGATAGATCTGTGGAATCCATAGAAGCCACCAGGTATGGTGGCATACTACCTTCCAAAATTTGGGAAAGGCAAAAATAAGAAGATCACTGGTATTTACAAACTAGTCTACCCTGTGAGCTCCATGCTAATGAAAGACTCAAAAAGAGAAAACAAACAAACAAAAGATTTGACCATGTTCCTCAGAATGACAACTAAAGTTATCCTTTAGTTCCTACATACATATGTACACACTTTCGTGTATATGTACACACACACACACACACACACACACACTACAAAGAAGAGAGAAGGAAAGCTATATATCACCACAAAACAAAATAAATCAGAGAATGAGAGATTGACTACATTGAGAAAGTCATCCATATTCATTGATTTCCAGAAGTTCTGATTGATATATAGCATTTCAAGCACACTATAAAAGTTGCTTTATATATACTTAGATGCATTGGCATATTGTATTTTCTGGTATGTACCATCTGAGATTTCTTTCACATATGTTAAATTTTCCTGAATTTAAAATGAAAGGCAAAGAGGGTTTTTTTTCCCCAACACTCTAAGATATGGTTATGTTATATGAGACTATTAAACAATGGAGCATACATTCATGCACTATTGATGGGGCTGTAAATTGAGATAGCCTCTCAGGAAGTTACTTTATTAGTGTGCATGTGCTTCGACACAGCAATTCCACATTATCTTAGAAATGCACCAGAATACAGAGGTGAAGCAGTGAATGTGTATAAAGATGCTCCCTGTGTCATGGTTTGAAAGCATCACGAGGAAACTAAATACCCAGGAGTGCTACAATGATAAAATAAATTAATACATTATGCATCACTAATCTTCTTATCAGTGGAAGTTATTTGTATTTTCCACCTAATGTTTGTCATAAAACTAATAAAATCTCCTTAAAAACAATTGCCTGGAGGACTGGGTGGATGGCTCAGTATACCTATGAGGTGGCTGATGTGCAAGCACCTGGGTTCAGACATCCAGTCAGTAACCATACAAATAGCCAGGCATGCTACGTGTTTGTAATCTTAACATTGGGAGTAGTAGAGTCAGTCAGGACCAGGGAGTTGCTAGCCAGCCAGTCTAGACAAAATGGCAAGCTCCAGGATCAGTAAGAGCCTGCCTATAAATAAATATTAAGTAAGTAGGTAGATAAATAAATAAATAAATAAATAGAACCAAAGAAGACACCTAACGTCAGCCTATGGCTTACACACATATGCACACACACACACACACACACACACAGAGAGAGAGAGAGAGAAAGAGAGAGAGAGAGAGAGAGAGAGAGAGAGAGAGAGAGAGAGAGATTACTAAAAGTAATAAATACTAAACACAGCTGGACACACCACAGCCTACCTTGGATAGCAGTAGAACCCCACTTAAACTGCCTGAGACTCCTGAAACACAATTCCATTGGTTGTCATCACTAGTAACTATTGTAGCCTAGACCTAGATTAGCTTCACTATTAGCTTGTGTCTCTCAACACAGCCCTCCTGTTTCTGGAGAAATCCAACCATTCCAGTTTCCTTTCAGTGATTCCAAATTCCCCATATTAGTTTTCCTCATCTTTATTTCAAAACTTTTTTTCTTGCAAGCAATTTTTAAAAGCTGCTTGCCCAGATCCTGCTTTAACTTCTTCCATTTAAAGAAGAAGAAAAAAAGTGTAGCGTCATGATGGGTCACTTGAGGTGAGAGCTGGGTGGGGGAGGGATCAGCATACCATTTTTGTCTTGCACACAGAACAAAAGAACAACTACACACGCACCCGACTCAGAGCTCCCTCTCTCCTCTCCTTAACCTGTAGGTCACATTCTGTCTTCACTTTTCATTGCTGCTGACATCCTGATATCCTTACCCCAGGTGCTTTTCAACTATCTATTTCTTACCCTGTATTAATTTAGCAGTCAGCTAAATCCAAGTCGCAAAAGCAAACTTGCCCTCTGATGCAGCAGGCAAAGTTTAACTCTTGAACTCCTGGAGTGCAGAACCGGATAGGAACATCATCAGCTTTCTTCCTCACCACAGAAAACACCTCAAGAGTTTTTCTTTTTCTCTCCAAGGCACCCACACCCACGTATTCTCAATGTCCATTTCTCTTGCTTCACACAGGACAGCCTTAGCTTTGTTGCCTCTAGACTGGCTCCATCCTTAGAGAGAATGGCCTCTTCTCTGTGGTACCTCCTACACAATCTTAAAAATCAACATATCTAAAGCAAAATCAACTGAAACACAGAAAAAAAAATGTCTCTTCTGTTTCCCTAAAGCTGTTATCTTGTTTGTTTCTTTGTCACTAGTACATATTTAATATTTCAAGTACTCACTTGTTCTCAATACCATACTTTGAAGTGAGTTAGAGTCAAGCACGGCATATAGAAACGCACAAGATACGGTCTGTGATGGTTTGTATATCTTTGGACCAGGGAGTGGCACTATTAGGAGATGTGGCCTTGTTGGAGTACGTGTGTCGCTGTGGGTATGGGCTTTAATATCCTAGTCCTAGCTGCCTGGAAACCAATCTTCTAGCAGCTTTCAGATGAAGATGTAGAACTCTCAGCTCAGCCTGCACCATGCCTGCCTGGACACTGCCATCCATGTTCTCCCCTTGATGACACTGGACTGAATGAACCTCTGAGCCTGTAAGCCAGTCCCAATTAAATGTTGTTCTTTATAAGAGTTGCCTTGGTCATGGTATCTGTTCACAGCAGTAAAACCCTAACTAAGATACAGTCTCTTGTTTAAATGCCTACTCTAGCCAGATATGATAGTATATACACCTGTAATCACAGCATGAGGCAGTGTAGGCAAAAGGATGATGGGTTCCAGCCTTGCCCAGGCTATACACTGATACTAACTCAACAAAGCACAACACAATAGTAACAACCAAGAGCAACTCATTTTCTACTTTGACTTGCACATGTGTAACAAAATTCTGAGAAAAGGCTGCCCCAATGTGTGCGCTATAGTTTCTCACCTTCCCTTCAACCATGGCTGTCAAGCCTCTATCTACTTCCAACATCATCAACATTGGAAGTGTTCATTCTCTGGAATTATTCTCATTTTGGTTTGTTAGTGATCTTAAAGTATTGCCTTAGATCTAATCAAAATGAATTCTCACACACAGAATATACGGAGACACCCCACCCTCGTGTTCAATTCTGACTCCATTTACCAGATGAACTGTATGATTTACCCCACATCACTCAACAAGTACATGACAAAACCTGAACTCAGAACCATATCTTCAGAGTCCAAAGTCTCCATGTCTTACATCCATGATATCTTCATCAAGCCTTGTATGGATGGTACAATGAGTGACAGATGTGTTTAGGCACACATGTACAAGATGTAGGGTATATTTGGAAACTCCTTTCTGGTTTGACCTAACGCTAATGTGATCAGAATTACACCTATCCTCCTGGTAACAGATGCCATCTACATTTGTACACCAAACAATCTGACAGAAGCACCTGAGGAGCAAGTGTAAGATAATTATGCTGAAATGTTGTCATTGGAATGCGTGCTACAGAAGTACCTTGCCCACAACTCAGATTTATAATTAGGATTTTTGGGTGCAGGAGTAACTTAGCAGCTTCAACTTAAAAGCAATTACCCCTCACTTGTGAGAGAGTAATACTTGAATGAAATTGTAATTTACAAATAATCACCTTCAATAAGATGTTTTTGAGTAAATGGAGAAGTTGGAGGGTCTCAAATACCCAAACTGAGATGGCTGCTCAGTTTTATATCCTTCAGTGAATAGACTCTTTTCTACCTTGCTATATTCTGAGCATTCTGAAACTCTGGTGACCCCAATAGCATCTTAAACTGTCTAACTCAAAGCTCTATCACTCACTGCCTCTCCCATAACCACCACAGGCATAGCTGATCTCGAGTTGCCGTCTTGTCTAATTTCTTTGCAGGTAACTTTTTTCCCCAACTGCCTACATCTGTTGTCCCAGGAAAATTGTTGCCTGATAAAGGTACTTCTCCACCTGCTACTTCTAAAGTAGGAGGCATAAACACATCTGGGATTTTTATCTTCCAAGCAATCTCTTGCATATAATCCTAATTAGTCCAGCTATTTGCCTTCATTCAGTGCCGTCATTTCGTTCACTGTGCAGCCATTGGAAATCTTTTTTGGGAACCTGCTACATATTGTTATTTCTACTCTAATATGTCTCTTTCCCTTAATTTGGCTTGTTTACATTGCTTTTTTTCTCCTTCCCAATTCCTTTGTAAATTGATATTTTTATATCTTTCCCATATGTCTGCATAAATTGTCTAAGATCTCTCCTAGGCACTTACTTATTTGAACTGCCCTCTTTTATTTTTACTACTTCCACGGTAAGTCAGCCATACTTCTGCCCTATTTTTCAAAGAGTATAAAGAAAGCAAGTAAATTCTTTGTTTTGCAATCAGTCTGTGAAATACACTCCCACTCATTAGATAACATCACTCTATAATCTTGAAGTTTAGCTATGGGACGGAAAAGCCAAGCAAAAGAAAGATCATGAAAACAAAGTGCAGCAAAAGTTCCCACACTGAGGAAAAGTTGATGTGTAGATGGGCTATCTGAAAAACTAGAACGCAAGGTAATCATTGCAAGCATGTCTTTAGCTGATTCTTTCTAATTCAGTTGATGGATGGTTGGTTGGTTGGTTGGTTGGTTGGTTGGTTGCTTGCTTGCTTGCTTGCTTGCTTGATTGATTGATTGATTGCTTGGTTGATTGGGTGGTTGTTTGGTTGGCTGATTGAGGGAATGGGCACTGGTGAGTTGGCTTCATCAGGGAAGGTTCTCAGGCACACTGGGCTCTAGGAAGAATTCCAGGACTTGGCTGGCTTACCTCTTAGGATCAGAAGTCCTCCCTCTGGAGGAAATGAGGAGCTTGTTCAGGGTTCCTCCTTGCTTCTTGTGGATTGAACGAGGGAATCAAACACTGATAGAAAATAAGAGGACAGGGGCACCTGAATGAAATAGGAAAAGAGGAAGCATTTATCATTTCTAACATATGAGAATTCGCCACATAACTTTGATACTGATCTGTGTCAGTGATGTGTATTGCCAATATTTCCCTCATGTTTTGTCTTGTCTTGTGTTTTTGTTTTCTTTCTTTCTGTCTTGAGATGACCTGATGAACCCAAGTTCTTAATTTTAGAGTAGTCAGTTTTATCAACCTTCTCAAAATTATCACTTTATATTTTAGTTTTAAGATTCTTCTCTATTTTCTTTCAAAAGTTTTCAAATTTACTTTTTGACTTTTAAGTTCTTTTTTCCATGTTTTATTGGTTATTTTATTTATTTACATTTTAAATGTCATCTCCCTTCCCAATTTCCCCTCCACAAACCCCCTATCTCCTCCCCCATCCCCTGTCTCTATGAGGGTGCTCTCCCACCTGCCCACCCACTCCCTCCTCAGCACCCTAGCATTCCTCTATGCTTGCTCATCAAGCCTCCACAAGACCAAGGGCTTCCCCTCTCAGTGATGCCAGATGCCAGATAAGGCCATCCTCTGCTACATATCCAGCTGGAGCTATGGTTCCCCCATGAGTACTCTGTGATTGGTGGTTTAGTCCCTGGGAACTTTGAGGAGTCTGGTTGGTTGATACTGTTGTTCTTCCTATGGGGTTGCAAACCCCTTCAGCTCCTTTAGTCCTTGCCCTAACTTCTCCACTGGGGTCCCTGTGCTCAGTCTGATGTTAGGCTGCAGGCATCTGCATCTATATTGGTCAGGCTCTGGCAGAGCCAGGCTCCTGTCAGCAAGCTCTCCCTGGTATCAGCAATGGTGTCTGCAGATGAGATGGATCGCTAGGTGGGGCAATCTGGCTGGTCTTTCCTTCAGACTCTGCATTTCTGTTCGTGCATTTCCTTCTGACAGGAGGAATTATTATTTTTGAGGTGGGTGGGTGGGTGGCCCCATCCCTCAACCGGGGTCTGTGCCTATCCACTGGATATGGTCTCTACAGGTTCTATCTTGCCTTTGTTGGTATTTCAGTTAATGCCCTCTCTGTTAGGTCCTGGGAATCTCTTGGATTTCTGGCATCTGGGACTTTCTAGACTTTTAAGTTCTTAATCCAGTTATAGTCGGTGCTGGTAACCCATATATTCTCATTGGCTTTGCTTATTTAATAGTTTCTCTTTTGGCCAGTGATCTTCCTCCTGATACAAACTCACAGCTGCCCCAATCCATTGCAGATTCTCTGTTCTTTTCCACTGACAAATTTTAAAAAAAATAATAATAACATTCCAGACTGACCATTGTCTCTCTTAAGTGATATTGCTCTTTATAATAGCTTTGGAATTTAGTATTATATCATGTACAATATTAACTATAAATCAGTTTGGTTATCAAAAGTGGTTAGCTAGATGAATGAGTAAGCTTTGAATGGACTTATAGTGAACCAGGATTAATCTAAGGTTATGAACCCGAGGTCTGAAGGTTACAAAGGATGGGAAACATAGGGGCTACTATTGAGTATAACTTAGGTTTTTGAAAATCCAAATTTTTACTGTTTTTTTTTCCAAAATCATGACTTCATTGGTTTGTTTCAATAGTGATGTTTAAAGGTTGGTGTGACAACCCATACATCAAATCCCAGCACATAGGGGTTATGTGATGTTGTTGAGGAAAAGAAAGTAAACGAAATAAATCTGTATCAACCTAATAAAAATGAGACAATTCATGTGTTGATTCATACAAATCACAATTCTGAGAAAAACCTGTTAACCGTCTCTTATCTTGTTGGAGGGCAAGTATATTCTATATACATAAAAATAGTATCTATACTTTATATAATATATAGGATACTTATTATTGTATAGCATATATTTTATATTTTATACAATATACTTATATAGTATATTACTGCTAAAAATAGTAGCAACTACCCATCAGATAGTTGAGGGACTAACATACAGCTAAATGGTAGAGATTATCATGGAGGAATCATATATTTTTGAATCCTTAGTTCAAATAAATTCATTAGGTACTTATTACCTATTACTGTGTACAGTCGTGTGAGGGAATCCATGTTCCATGGGCACATGTTTGGAAGTCATAGAATGACTTTATAAAATTGTTTCTCTACCTTCACCTTTATGTAGGTCCTAGGGATTGAATTCAAGTCACCAGGCATGCATGGCAAATACTTTTATCTGCTGACCCATCTTGTCAGCCTAAAACAGTTTTATAGACTAAAATTCTTCAAGTGGGGGCCAAATAAAAAAGTTTGCATTTACGATCCTATATAGTTAATCAAAGTATGCAGCTTCTGTACTAGGATGCAAGTGGATCAAAGAAAATGACGCTATCCATAGCCCCGTGGAAGAGACATGCACGCCACACTAGAGTTTGGAAGGAGCTATGCAAGGAGATACATGAGTCAAGACGCACAACCCATGATGTTCTAGTTTTCATTCAAGCTCAGAATTCAAAGGAACCCAAGAAAAAGTTGTCAGAACACTTGGAGTAGTAAGTGTGAATGAACTCAGTGCAAAATGTGGGCATTGGTGCTGGGCGAACGTGGGCAGAATACCAGATGCCCTTGACGACAGTGAGAAGTATCAGTGCTTCCTGTGAACGTTCTCATACTGTTGGAAGTAACTGTCATAGCTTCCTATGAGTGTGCAAACTGCCATCACAGCTCACTGGGGAATCATGGCCAAGACTGCTTTAAATAGATAGTATCACATGTATACACGTATATATGTATATGGTATGCGTAGGTATTTCTTTAATTTTATCTAGAATTTACAGATTTATTATAGTCCTAGTTACCTGTATTTTTATGAGTTTTCATAGTATAGAAGGCCAAATATGTACAAGGCACATGTTCTTTATAAGAAATAATTATCAGTCTATTAAACTTCTGTTCCAGTTACACACAAGGTTTTCTCTTTATAGGTGTGTATTGGCTATAATATTAACCATATTTTTTACTTGAGTTTGGGAGAAACAGTAAACAAAAGAGTCTTCAGATAGCTGCAAAGACCAGTCCACGATCAGCCTTTGTTCTGTCCCAAGGCAGGGCAGGGCTTGCTCCTTCCACAGATTTACACTTTGTTGCCTATCTCTTCAGTGTGCCAGCAGGCAGCAATCTTTTTAAAAAATAATTTCTCTCCTACTTATAGCCGTCCCCAAGGCTGAAAGTTCTCCATGTGGCTTCCCAAATATTTATAGCTTAGCCATAAATACATCCATGTAGAAGTTGTCCCATCTTTCAAGTCTTTTCCCTGTCTACTCAACTTGGAGTGACCCTCTTCAGCAATAAATAGTGTGAGAATCCCATTATTCCAGCACACTGTATGATTCCAGGTCCAATGGAATAATGTCATAGGGAACTCTACAGAAACCAGCCGGTCTCGTGCTGTGGTTTCTAAAATGTGCATGGCTTATTTTTCTGTCATTGTGTAGAAGAGTGTCTGTTCATGAAGGGTACTGCATAGGCAATTATGCTAGCCTAGAAGAACAAATCTGTAATTATTCTGTAACAACTGCTTGAATCTTTTATTTCCTAGATGAACTCTATGAGGTTTTGAAATTGAGAAAATAATATTTTGAACCAATGAAGTTGAAATTGTCAGCATTTTCTTCGAGGGCTCATTTTTCAAAAGTTTTTGAGACAATAAAAAATAAATGGTAGAAACAGGATAAATTGGTAGAAACAGGATAAATTGATTTTATGTATAGAATCTAGTCATGTTGGGTTTTGTTGTTGTTGTTGATATATATATATATATATATAAGTACTATCATCAAAACAAGACAATCCAGGAACCTTCAGAAAGTCAGCCTCTGCACTTCAAATGTGCACACACTTAGTGGGTATCTGCTAAATGAGGAACAGCCCAGAAGAGAATCAAAGCATTAGAACAAAGAACCAGCCAAAAGCAATAGGCCAATAGGTTGGAGACTGAATGTTCCATTCTCCCAATTGTTGGGTGTTTCCAGCTTCAGTGAGAACTCTCTTGGCAGATATGTGTGCCTGTGGGAGCAGGAAGTGTGCCTGCAGGTGATGGATGGAACATGGAGCTACAGTGATGTCAGCTCTCTGCTACAGGAGAGAAAACCAGAAGCAAATTGTCTATGAGATAATGGTAGGAGACATTCCAGGGTGTGCTTTCCAATTTCATCATTTAGTTTTTCATAGACAAGGGGCAGGGTGTAAAGAGGCTTTAAAAAATAGCATTAAGTTTATTCATGACAAACCAAATGTGTTTGATTATATAATAAAGATAGTTTTTTGAGACAACTAGGAAAGAATACATATATTCCTCAAGAATGCATTCTGCCTGTAAAGATGAGTGTGTGCATCCTATGCACATTCATAGCACAGCCCGTTCACAATTCTTTTTCATTGTTTTCAGTGATCAGGAGACACTCCATCATTCTGTGACCAACTGAGAGTAGTTGGTGAATAGTGAATGTCCTCTAGATTGTCCTTGGAATGGTCTCAACATACCAATATTACAATAACATTTATGTTGGTGTATTTGGAATACTTTAAGTTGATGGGAAATGCTAACATTGTAAAAGGTGAACCATTACAGCCTTTTATTCTTCTAAGACACACTTGGATTTCTCAGAACCTGAGAAACAGTGAGATGCCCATTACAAACAAGGATTCAATTCTCCACAGGAGAAGGTTTCGTAAAATCATTATTAGGATTAAATGTGTAAATCCTTTTTTTTAAAAAGTTTTTCCTCTGAATTATTTGGTATTTTCTGCAGATGTCAACATTTTTATGGAAAGATGGTTCTCTAGTTAAGGATTAAAATTAGTATGCTTAAAGGGTTGGCTCAGCATGTAAAAAGCACTTGTCACCAAGCCTTATGACCCGAGCTTAATCTGAAACCAAACTGTAGAAGAAAAGAGTGCATCCCTGCATGTCGTCCTCTGCTTTCCACATGCTCACAATGCTTTGCCAGCAAGTGCATGCGTATAGATATGTAAACAAATTTAAATATCAAATTTAAATATCACACATTTAATAAAATATATCTTATGTTCCCAAATTACTCTTGGAGTTTTTTTCTGTGAAACTTTCATACTCTATGACAAGATATCAGATGAAACACAGGATGTCTTGAGTGTTGTCTACTGTACTAGATAACACATGATATTAAAGAAATCACCCTGTATCATCTTTGATGCTGACAAGCACTTGACCTTGGCATTCATGGTGTGCACAACAAATGAGCAGTACTACCACTTTGGCTCAGTAAATTAGTTAACAACAAACAAAGCAGATTGCTTCTTGCTAACGAAGAGCCACTCAAGAGTGGGTTCTTGACTTTTATGTCTTGTAAACCTTCCCATTTTAGAGTGCTAGATTCTTATACTTAAAGAAAACACACATCTGTGTTTGTAGCAGATGGTATGTCGACGTTTCCTATTATTATTCACTCTTCTGTCCATTGCTACAGATGTTACAAGTGTCTTCTACATGTCTCCCCGCTCCCACAGGCTGAAAATAGAACCTAGCTTTCAACATAGCACTAAAAGAAGAAGTAGAGGAAAGTGCAAGGGAAAACCTGTGCATTATAAAAATTAACTTTGACCTTCCATCACTTGGTCACTTTGAAAAACAATGAACTTGCAGCATACTCAAAGCAACTTGTTTGTTTGTTTCATAGATAAATGTGAAAGGAAATTACTTTACTTTTTAAAAACTGGGCATTATATAGTACCATACTCACAGGGAATGATAAATCTCACTTGAAAAGCCATGGTTTCTTTTTCCAGTTCTTACTTAGTTCTGCTTATTGATTGATTTTTGAAATTTTACGTCTATGACTGTTTAACTGCATGAAACTCTGCGCACCATGTGTGCACCAGTGACCAAGGAGGCCAGAAGAGGGCGTTGGATCTCTGGGATTGGAGGAACAGACCATTATGAGCTGCAAAATTGTGGCTGGGAGATGAATCTGGGTCATCTCGAAGATCAGCAAGTGATCTTAACCACTGAGCCAACTCTCCAGCCCTGTCTTAATGTTATAATGAACAAGTGGTCAATTCATAATTTCTTTCTTTTTTTTTTATTACTCATCTCAGCCTATTTTTTTTTAAGACTTAGTTATTTTATTTGTATGAGTACATTGTTGCTGTCTTCAGACATACCAGAAGAGGGCATCGGATCCCATTACAAATGGTTGTGAGCCACCATGTGGTTGCTGAGAATTGAACTCAGGACCTCTAGAAGAGCAGTCAGTGCTCTTAACCGCTGAGCCATCTCTCCAGCCCCAATTCATAATTTCTAACTTTACACAGTTCAATGTTTAACTTAATGACATTTATTGGAAATTAAGCCAAAGTTATAAATTCCATTACCAGAGAATACACTGATGAAACCTAGAAATGAAGCTTCACAAGGACTCAGGATGGATTCACTTGTGCAGTGGCTCAAGTCAGCAGATCTGGAGGCTCCACTGGTCACATCCCTAGGTTTTGCATTGCCCTCTTCCCTCTATGGATCAGGGCCTGGACATAGACTCTGTATTATCCTCAGCTTCAGTGACTCACTGAATAATATTTATTGAGGGTCTACCATGTAGACTGCACTTCAGAGTTACTTCCTCCTGTTCACTGTTTTATTTATTATTTGACAATATGATACACATGTATTGTATTCATCCTCCATTAGCTTGTCCAACCCCCCTGTCACCCCTGCTGAACCTCTTTCCCCCAATAGTGTTTCTCTTGCTTTTATGTCTTTGGGAGTTATTGACCCAATAAGTTTAATAGGATTGCCTTCTTGTGAGTGTAGAGCAAGTTCTTTCCATGATGTCAGAATTTGGAAGAACATTGGGAAACAAGGGAAAAAAAACAAAAACAAAAACAAAACAAACAAAAGAAAAAAAACCCTACTTCAATCCAAAAACTGTCTACCTGAGACTTGAGACTAGAACTTAGTTCATTCTCCATAAAACACACACACACACACACACACACACACACACACACACACAAACAAAATACAAAACAAAACAAAAACCAGTTTCTAACGAGGAGGAAATTAACTCAAGCTTATTGCTAGTTGTGGGGTCTAGAGCACAGACTGCCCTTGAAAGGTTCCTAAGGGAAAGAGAGGCCAAGCACAGTTTTTGTAAATGGCATTTTCATCTAATTGACCAGTGGAAAGGTAGGGGGTTACTTTAAAGTAGCTTTATGTAACTAACATTTTCCAAGGTTTACTTTCACAAGAAGAAAGGAAAGTGACATTGCATGAGATCGCAGAATAAAGGACTTGTATCATTGAGCCACTGTTCTTGGGAAATTAATAGACTCCCAAATCAGGCAAGATGATTAATACTGGCTTTCATCTGATCTATCAGCCAAAGTGACAGGCACAGCATGCCCCTGACTTTTCCTGGCAGTACCATTTAATAAAAAAGAGAGAGCCTAAGAGAAGATGATGGAAGGGGGAAAATACACAAGCTTTCTGTACTGGGCAAGAAACTTCTTGATTGACATGCTGAGCTTCTTATGTTCAGTTCTTTATCAGCTCTTGGTAGGTGGACATTTTCTTGCTAAGACTACAGGCAAAAGGTGTTAGTTTTCTTAGAGTTCAGATGACAATTTTATAGGAGAAAGTGATGGACAGTTTCATTTTTCTAAAGGAAATGACATTTGCAAAGATATAAATAATGACGATAAGAAGAGAGTGGCTGTGCTGATCGTGGGTGTGACTTACAAAAAAGCTAATGAGGAATCTTGGCAAAAGTAAATCCATGTTGGAAGACTGTAAGGCTAGGTAGAAGGTGGCTAAGAGGGCATTCACTGGTTTGTGTTCTTGTTCTATCTGATCTTGAAGTCTGATAAGGAAGACCAGAACCTAAAAATAAATAAATAAATAAATAAATAAATAAATAAATAAATAAAATTAACCTCCCTAGGTCCCTGTCTCTTTGATGAAGCCAAAGCAGAGACTTCTAGACATCGTAAGGCTTGGCAGAGGTGAATGATGATTTTTTTCAATGAGAAGAATGAAATGTCCAGGCCACTACGTGGAATGCTCACACCACTGTGGAAACCCACAGCTGTTGCAGAGTCAACCTGGCATTGTGCCCACCATCGTCCTTAAAACGCTTGCCCGGAGTGTTAGTAACCTTAGTCCAGAAATTGAATCCACGGTGCCTTTTCTCCCCTCAGTGCTTTCCCTGGATCCTGTCCCACTTTGTAGTTCCACTCTTGTCCTTGTCAGCACTTCTCTCCGAGCCTTATCTGAAGCTCTTGCTTCATTTTTCTCTGAGAGGTTACTTCAGAGATCATTGCTTCTTCTCTACCCTGCATAGCCACCCTCTAGGGATTCCTCTGAGCACTTCAAATGGGGATGCGCTCATTTTTTTTTTTTTTTTTGTGGAGAAATGTCTTCCCTTGAGCCTGAGGTTGAATGTTCACATGTGTCCCCCAATATTTGCTCCTTGCATATATTGTAATTTCGTTAAGCCTCTGCTCTGTGTCACGGCTCACCGTTCCCTGCAAACATACAGTCATTCTTCCAAAGATCTTAACATGGGGAGAACATCCAGTGTCAAGATCATAGATAGCATGGTGGTGCCAAGCCAAAAACTGCCTGACTGAGAGCAGCATCACAGAAATCAGCAGCGGGGTTGATTGATTTTTAACTATCAACTTGGCACAACCTAACATCACTGGAGAAGAGAGTCTTAGTGAGGAGTTATCTAGATCAATGTGACCTGTGTGGTCTGTGAGGGGCTGGGCAATGAACAGCATTAATTGATTGGTGATGGAGGTAGGAAGTCCCACCCTAGATGTGGATAGCACCATTTAATGAACTGTTGAAAAGGAAAGACAGCTAGCTGAGCATAAGCAGAAAGATGGGGTAGATACCTTCGTTTCTTTGTACTTTCCTATGGATGGCGAGTGGATGCTGCTTCAGATTCTTGCCGCTGTGACTTCCCTGCAATTGTGAACTGTAACCTGGAAATCTAAGACAAATAAGCCCTTCTGTTTCATCAGAGTCTTTTATCATAGGACCAGAAGGGAAACTGGGACAGTAGGTCACATGACATCCTCATTAAGAGCCAATTCTATGCCCAAATCTCTTGGTATTGCTCAATGTATTGGTTAATTCATATGGTTGCTGTGACAAAGTGCCTGACCAAAAGTCCAAGGGAAGAAGAGCTTATTTTGGTTCATGGTGTGAGCATAGAGCCCATCATGGTGGAAAGGGCGTGGTAGCAGGGGTGTGAAGCATCTGGTTATATTGGTATTATGGTCCAAAGGCAGAAAGAATCAAATTTGGATGCTCAGATGTTTTTTTTTTCTTTATTTTATTTTTCTTTCTCAGTCTTGGATCCATATACATATGTCAGTAATATTGACATTCAGGGTTGGACTCCTCTCTTCAGTCAAATCCCAGAAACACCCCCACAGACATGTCCAAAGGTGTGTCTCCTAGGAGATTGTAAATTCCCATTAAGTTGTCAATGAACTTCAACTATCACATTTCAAAGACAGTTTACAGAGTATCTTTGGTAGGCCAGGCATAATTCTGTATTCTATATAGCTTGATCACCAAACAAAACTCAAAGAGAAAAATGTTGCTATTTTCACAGTACCTATATTCTAGTTGAAGCAAAACTCCACAAGGTTGCATAGAAGTAATTTAAATAGATAATGAAGAAGACGGTGATAGTTTATGAGAAGAAAAATAAGTCAAGGAAGGGGAACCTAAACTATGAGACTGACGGTATATCAGTGTATCAGAGCACCAGCGAAACGCCCCTGGGCATTAAGTGGCTTCTGCTTAGCAGGCCTTGCTCTGGGGGTCGATCATGTTCCATGCAGAGTCCCCTCCCAGGAAGTGTGAGTTGGAGCAGAAATCATAACATCAAACCAGAAGGCACTCAGTGGCCTCAGATGTATTTGAAGAAAAGCGTGGTTTGATTGTGTACCCCTAGTATCCGATCTTCCCTCATTTTTCTCTCCTGGAAGTCCTTTCTCAGCCCAGCATCATCTTTCTTGGAATGATGCCTTTTAATTTCCACAAATAGACTTTCTACAAGACCTAGTAAAGGAGTAAGTCTCTGGAGTTCTTTGACCCTAAATTGACCCAATGTCACAAATATATATGTGTGTGTGTGTGTGTGT
>JADRCD010192948.1:0-17149 GCA_019843815.1 Montemys delectorum | reverse complement strand
CTTTCTTTCTTTCTTTCTTTCTTTCTTTCTTTCTTTCTTTCTTTCTTATAAATTATTTAGGATCCAAGGAACTGAAGAGTTTGCAGCCCCATAGGATGAACAACAAAATGAACTAACTAGTACCCTCAGAGCTCCCAGGGACTAAACCACCAACCAAAGAGTACACATGGTGAGACCAATGGCTCCAGCAACATACATATAGCAGAGGATGCCGAAGTTAGTCATCAATGGGAGGAGAGACCCTTGGCCCTGTGAAGATTCTGTGCCCCAGTGTAGGGAAATGCCAGGGCCAGGAAGTGGGAGAGGGTGGGTTGGTGAGCAGGGGGAGGGGGAAGGGAACAGAGTGTTTTTTTTTCCAAGAGGGGAAACTGGGAAAGGAGATATCATATGATATGTAAATAAAGAAAATATCTAATAAAAAAAGAAAAAAAGAAATGATTTATTTATTTACCTCCCAAATATTTCCTCCTTCCTGGTTCCCTCCATGAGTTTTTCATCTCCCCCTAGAATCCCCTTTCCCAGGCACATCCATTCTTCACAGGATCAAGCCCATCCTCTCCCT
The DNA here is from genome assembly GCA_019843815.1 of Montemys delectorum. Taxonomy (NCBI): domain Eukaryota; kingdom Metazoa; phylum Chordata; class Mammalia; order Rodentia; family Muridae; genus Montemys; species Montemys delectorum. The sequence continues at coordinate 16,587 of JADRCD010192948.1, read as the reverse complement.
CTGAGGCCAAACAAAGCAGTCCTCTGATAAACATGTGCCGGGGGCAAAAGAACAGCCCATATATGCTCCTTGGTTCTTGGCTTTGACTCTGGGAGCTCTGAGGGGTCCTGGTTAGTTGATACTGTTGTTCTTTCTAAGGGGTTGGAATCCCCTTTAGCTCCTTCAGTCCTTCCAATAACTCTTTCATGGAATCCCCTGACCTCAGTCCAATGGTTGGCTGTAAATACCATCACTCATCTCAGTCATCTGCTGGTAGAGACTCTCAGAGGACAGCCATGCTAGTCTCTGTCTTCAAGCACAACATTGCATCAGTAATAGGATCAGAGTTTGGTCCCTGTGCATTGGATGGATCCTAAGGTGGGCCAGTCTCTGGATGGCCTTTCCTCAGTTTCTGCTCCATTTTTTATCCTTGCATTTCCTTTAGATGAGAACAATTCTGGGTCAAGAATTTTGAAGCTGGGTGGGTGGCCCCATGCCTAAAATGGGGCCCATGTCTGTCTACTAAAGGGGGGTCTCTTCAGGTTCCATCTCCCCAATGTTGGGCATTTCAGTTAAGGTTATCCCTATTGGGTCTTATGAGCCTCTCTCCTACACTCAACCCCACTGGGCTGCACATCTATTCATTCTCTTGACCATGTAGGCTTCTCTCCTGCCTTCCCCCATTCCCTCATATCAGATACTGTTCTCCTTTTCCCTTACCTTCCCCTCTCCAACCTATTTCTCAAACTCCTTCTCTTTCCCTTGATTATTTCATTACTTCTTCTAAGTGGGATTGAAATATCCACACTTTATCCACCCTTGTTATGCCTCTTATGGTCTGTGAGTTGTATCATGTATATTCTGAAGTTTTGGTTAATATCCACTTATCAGTGAGTATATACCATGTATGTTCTTTTGGATCTGGGCTACCTCACTCAGGTGGAATTTTCTAATTCTATTCATTTGCCTGCAAAATTCATGATGTCCTCATTTTTAATGGCTGGGTAGTATTCCATTATGTAAATGTGCCATAATTTCTACATCCATTCTTTTTTCTCTCTCCTTTTTTTTCTATATCCATTCTTTAGGTGAGGGACATCTGGGTTCTTTATAGAATCTGGCTATTACAAAAGAGTCTGCTTTGAACACAGTGGAGCATATGTCTTTGTGATATTGTGGAGGATTTTTTTTGGTGGTATAACCAGGAGGGCTACAGCTGGGTCTTCACATAAACCTATTTCCAATTTTCTGAGGAACCACCAGATTGATTTTCAGAGGGGTTGTACTAGTTTGCAATGCCCCCAGCAATGGAAGAGTGTTCCCCTTTTTTCACATCCTTATGTGCATCCGCTATTGCTTGAGATTTTGATCTTAGCGATTCTTATTTGTGTAAGGTGGAATCTCAGGGATATTTTTATTTGTATTTCCCTGATAACTAAGGATGTTGAGCTTTTCTTTAAGTGCTTCTTAAATAAATTCCTCAAGTGAGAATTCTCTGATTATCTCTGTACCATTTTTAATGGGATTATTTGGTTTTCTGGAGTCTAACTTCATGTGGTCTTCCTACATGTTGGACATTAGCACTCCATCAGATGTACGGTTAGTGAAGATCCTTTCCCAGTCTGTGGGCTGCCATTTTGTTTTATTTACAATGTCCTTTGACTTACAGAAGCTTTTCAGTTTCATGAGGTCCCATTTGTCAATTGTTGATCTAACTGCCCGAGCCATTGGTGATCTGTTCCAAAATCCCATACCCCGACCCCCTCCCCACCTCATGCCAATGAGTTTGAGGCTATTTCTCACTTTCTCTTCTATCAGGTTCAGTGTATCTGGTTTTATGTGGAGGTCCTTGATCCACTTGGACTTGAACTTTGTATAAGGAGATAAATATGGATCAATTTGCATTCTTTTACACACAGACCACCAGTTAGATCAGCATTATTTGTTGAAAATGCTTTCTTTTCTCCACAGTAAAGTTTTGGCTTCTTTGTCAATATCAACTGTCCATAGTCATGTAGGTTTATTTCTGGATCTTCAATTCTATTCCACTGATCTACCTGCCTGTCTCTATACCAATACCATGAGGATTTTTATCAGTAATATAACTTGGGATCAGGGATGGTGATTCCTCCAGAAAGTCTTTAAGTGTTGAGAATTGTTTTCACTATTCTGTTTTCTTGTTTTTTTTTGTTTTTTTTTTTTTTTTTTTTGGTATTCCATATTTAGTTGAGAATTTCTCTTTCCATAACTGTGAATAATTGAGTTGGAATTTTGATGGAGAGTGAATTGAATCTGTAGATTGCTTTCAGTAAGATGGCCATTTTTACTATGTAAATCCTATTGATCCATGAGCATAGGAGATCTTACTGTCTTCTGAGGTCTTCTTCAATTTATTTTTTCAGATTTGAAGTTAGTGTCATACAAATCTTTCCTTGCTTGAATAGAATTACACCAAGATTTTTAAATATTATTTGTGCTTGCTTAATGGAGATCCTGCATACCATTTCTGAGTACTTTATGGAGAACACAGTGCTAAAAATGATGTTTCATTTAAACCCAAGGCACTGCTGAGAAATAAATCCCAATGTCAAGGAATGAGAAAGAAGGAATCTAGGAAGGTAAAGATAAATCCATTGCTCCATTCTATCCAACAGTAGTATGTTAACTTGGAGATTTCAACAGTAGTCTGATAAGTCCTATAAAAAGTTTAAATCTCATGTCCCACTACTTGTAAGTCTTAGAAAATTTGCTAATATCATCAGTCGCCAGGGTTTCAGAATCTGTAGATGGAGGATAAAGTTTGAATTACATATTTTTAACAAGCTCCCCAGGCATTTCTGAGAACGTTAAGAACTGGGTGCCACTAACTCAGAATATCATAACCTAATCTAAGCAGAATTTTGAGCATGTTTGTATAATACTGAGCTTATAGTTATAAATTCTGAAGACTTGGGACATAGAGATTTTCTAAGGACAAGGAGGGGAGGAAGTAGAAGAAACAGAGATGCTGAGTGATTGAGATTTACTTTTTTATTTTCAGACTGAATTAATTCCAGTTTGTTGAGTTCTTTGAAGGGCTGGGGACCATGTTCTTGTCTCTGGATTACTAGCCACTATGATTCTGATGGATTATCAGGACTAATACAGATTTAGCACTAAGCATGCATCCTTGTAAAGTCATTCATTGTTTCTCTACATAGAATGTGAAGGGAAGTTCTTTAAAATGATGTATCCATTACTTCTAGAGTAAAAAAGAGGAGATCTACATAGGAGACACTGGGATGAATTTCTAGACATTGTAAGCCAGAATTCACAGAAACATCAGACACAGTTGATGGTTCAGACACCAGAGAGAGATGATGGAAATTCCTGAAGTTTGATGAAAAATACAAAATTCCTGGAATAGATAAATGCTTAAAAAGTAAAGTGCTTTCTCAGAACGCACAAGAACATACCTGAATTTGGCAGCTGGCTCCCACAGAAAAAGCTACCAAATTGTATGCTTTCATTCCTATTAGTGGGAGACAGCATACTGAAGGAGCTCACTGTCCAGTAAATCAAGTAAATTGTAAGCTCCAGGTCCAGTGAGATATCCTTGCTCAAAATATAGGGTGGAGAAATTTTCATGTGAAAATCAGGCCTCTACATTCACACACAGGTAAACACACACACACACACACACACACACCATTATTTCATTTTTGTTCACTTAGACCTTTTTCCTCTTTCTTCTTCTTTTTCACTTCATCATTCGTCAAATATATATTTTTATTTGGTTTCTTTTAATGATGTTTACTTATATTGAGAAAATGCACATTACCCTGAGAGCATAGATGATGAGTTTTTACAAAGATAGTTACCACGAGGCAAGGGGGAAAGATGGTGTTATCAGCATAAAGCAATCTCACAGTCAACCCAAGACCAGTTTTTATCCCGTTGAACATTTTACCATCTATCCCAATTCATTTTAATACTGTAAAAATTTGCTTTTACTTGTTTGATTTCTTTCTAGAACCAAAGCAATGATACCTAAATATTGTATTTATTACATTACTTACTTTGATTGTAGAGTTTTTCAGGTTGTTTAATATGTTGATAATTATTTTTATTCCTAAATATCTTATTATGTATATTTCAAAAGTAATGATTTCTACTCTTTGGTGAATGTTTAACTTTTTAAAAAAAAATAATTTGTGGCTATTATTAGTAGTACTGTTGCTAATTCTAAGAGAAATGGTGACATTACAAACTGCTACTGCTAATAGCAGTCATGAAAGTAGTCTCATACCTGCCTGTCACTATGCACATCTGCATTGTAGATGCAAAATCAGCAAGAGAATTGCAGCATTATAGGGGCAGGTGCTTATGAACAGTTCTAGAAAGCAATGCTGAAGTGTCTCTGATAATCTACAATGTACCAGTAGTGATGTAGTATTTTTATGTTCTACATTATGTGTAATGTGCATATGTGTATATGTATCAATGTCATGTATTTTGCATCATTTTGATAAGTGATGTATCAGTTTAATAAGTGATTATCTCAAACATGGTTTTATTTCTATGAATTTTTGTATGTGTTCCCTTCATTCCTTATTTTTAACTTCTTCTGCCCATGTGTCTACTGGTCTTTCTAGTTCTGACATTGCTCTACAGTGGTTTTGACTGATGCTGGAAGTGAATACCTCATGCATTACTTTGAACCCTAGCCTAGAACTCATCCTTCTCTACAGTGCCAATGTCTTTCATTGCCCTGTCTCAATTTCAGCATAAGTCAACTTGCTTAATTTAATGTTCATTTCATTTGGACATTTAGTGTCCAGGTTAAAGAGTTTCATTGAATAAGATTAAAAATAAATTCTATAGAGTCTTTTAAATATTAGATTTACAATCCATATTAAATTTTGTGGGATGTCATTTGATGGTCCTTGTTTTCATGTGGTTGCCCATTGTGTTCATCTACCACTATTCATGTAAATGGCTCTCTTTTCTCATCCTAACTTTGGTTTAATCTCTTTCTTAACTGAGATGACAACTCACATTCCAACAGTATGTACTGAGTATTTATTCTGATATCCTCCTGCATCGACTCCAGGCTAACTGGGAGAAAGTCTCTGATTATATTCTCTGCCTTAAGTTTACTACTGGAACAAGAGCAGAAATGATATTTCTCTATTCTCGACCATATTCCAAATGCGATAGCAAATAATAAATAAGTGATGCTTAAATACAGTTAATAGTTAATAGTTTTAGCTTGTTATGCCTATGGAGTCAAAAGAAAAAAATGAAGGACAATGAAGGTGTGGTAGAGAATTAAAGGTGGAGCAAGTGGCAGGGTTCTTAGAAGCTAAGATGTCACCATTCAAATAGGCCTTAAGGAATGTTGCCTTTTCTCCAGGGCATGCATCTTCTCCACACATTCTCAGAGGCATCAGTGGTCCTGGCTGGCTGTTAGAATACTAGAACACTTGGATGGCAGAATATGGAGTATAACACTGAAATGACCTGGAAAGTATCAGGAGACCATCATCATATCATCTGGCTTATAGTTTCCTGATGGTTACAAGTCTTTTTTTTTTTTTTCTTTTTCTTGCGACTATGCAATGGAAAAACTATTGCAGTGTGTGTCATGAGTTAAAATGTAGCAATTTTCATTTCTGAGACTGTTGGGAAACACATTGGATTTGTCCAAATGAAAAAAGGCGATCTGCCACTGTGTTCCACAAGTCTCACATAAGAGCAGGAAGCCTTGAACTTATCCAGATTCATTATATATTTCTTTCATGTCCCTTGTGAAATTTAAGTATGTTCAGTCTTTTGCAATCGTCCCAGCCCACCACTTCATATCATGATAATGACTTCTTTTCTAACTAGCACCTGTGTGAAACCTAAGTGCCTGTTTTGTATACTAACTCTGCAAGGAAAAGAACAACTCCCCTGGTTATCCCCTCATGGTAAAAAGCAGAGAGCTTTGTAATTTGGCATCTGAAGGCTGTGAAATCCTAGGAGGATTCAGGTGGTGCTCAGTGAAGGGATGGACTTGTGGGTCTCATATGCTGTATTTCCCAGATTGTTGATAAGAATTCTTGCAGAATATAGATGTGGCATTAAAAACAGATCAGTTTGGAAACTGCTGTGTTTTCCTTGTCATTTTCTCTCTGTGACCTTTTATCATGTCCTCTGCTCTTCAGTTTTGCATCCATGGAATGACCTTCCCACTGAGGATTAATTTGAGGAAGGGAACTGCTATTCCACATGCAAATTGTAGAGCTCATTTGAATTAAAATGAATTAATGTGTTTAAGATTCTTTGAGCCAATAGCAGCCTCCTGTCCACTAAACTATGTCATTACTATTAATGCTAGTCACTCAGTGCTTAGCCATGATTCCAGGTACCTAAATCCCTGGGAATAGCAATTAATCCAGATTAACATCTTACAAAAAAGTAAGATGCTTCAGTGCTGGCCTTCCTCAGCTGTGGTGCTGACGTTGTGTGCCTTTGCTCTAGTGCCACTAGGTGGCGATAAAATTCCTTTCTGCCTCTACCTCCTGCCCAGCACCGATCCTCCAGCTGCCACCTTTACTGCTTCTGAGCCTAGCAGGATCCACTGGGGTTATAAGGTATCTTTTTTCTTGAGAAAAAAAATAGTGGATGCCCCAGGGGTGTTTGTGACAGAAAATGCCTCATGTCCTGGGTGATTATGGAATTTTCACTTCTTTGGTCTTGTCTTGCTTTACTATCACATGGTTTATCCATTTCCTCATCTATAGAAACAGGTTACATACATACATATATACATACATACATACATACATACACACACATACATAAAATAGAGACAATAGCTTATGGAAGTTTTCACATCATTGGAAACCCTATCTCTCTAGTACCAAAATCACACACCACTTCATTTTGTAAGCATGATGTATGCCAAGCTGTTCCAGATGAAGACATTATCAATCTGCCTTCAACCTGGTTTTTCCCATCCCTAAGCACCAGGGGAGAATCCTTCCATACTGTTCCTGCTTCCTTTCCAGGTGGCCAGGGGAACACATTCCCAGGATTCTCTCCCCATGGGATCTGTAGTCATTAGTTAAAGGAGGCTACTCTCTTCTCAAAGGAGGAGATTAATTTTCTAAACAGCTTATCCAAGCCAGCTCTTCTTCCCACTAAAAAACACAGTGTTGGTTTTAATTTTATATTTTTGTTTTTGTTTGTTTGTTTAATTCAAAGGCCTCAAGATCAGAGCTCCTCCCTGATGACAGAGACTAAGAAACTTCTCATTTCCTCAGTCCAGTCGATTGTCAGCTCTAGCATGGCAATCTCCTGCAAGATTTTTAAAAGGCAGACTGCTGGATGTCAGCCAGGGTGTGTCAAACAGGAAGTCTAGAACCAGCCTGAGAATGTGCGTTTTACGAGGTTCACTGCTGAAGCCCGGGCTTCTCTTCACTGCTTTCTTCCCGAGACCAAACGGAAGGTCCCAGCCTGTTATTCCACAAGTGCACAACCTGAGGTGAAATGACTGCTCAAGGTCACAAAGTAAACTGAAATTAGCAAGGACTGGGATCCGGGAGTCTTTTAAGCACAGATCTGTTAAGTCCATCATGTAAATCGGTGCTTCTTAGGAAATTTCTTTTCTTCCCTTTATGGAGAAAGGATTTGCTGAGCAAATTTACAGACAAAATCGGATGGTAGGTGAATTGTTTAATCTGTAATCACTTAAAATAGACTTCTTCTTCTTCTTCTTCTTCTTCTTCTTTTTTTTCTTTTTAGTTTAAGTTAAAGCGTGAACTATGAGGAACCTGGTTCTAAGTGCTGGGGCTGACCTTTCCGTACAACCACCATGGTGAAGCCCTTTGTAGCTACCTTTGCACCTGGGCAAGAGTCCAGGAAAATTTGCTCTCTTGATTTTCCCCCAATTATTAACGCCAACATTTTCTCTCTTCTACTTCAATACTATGCCAAGAATGCTTCCTTATAGTAACTTGAACGTTTTAGGTTTTCTAAAATGTACAAATGGAAACGGATAAATTTGAGATGTACTTAAAAAAGACTTTAGTAATATATTGTTCCAGTACTGTGGCGTTCTCAGCAATTGTGGTAAGTAGCTTGATTACAGAGATGAATGTGTCTATATGATAATTATAATAATAATAATAGTTATAGGTGTGAATTTATTTTCATCAATACCTTCTGTTTGACTCCACTGGCTTTCAAGTGGTTTTTGCTAATACTATTCTTTTTTTAAAAAAGTTTTTGTGCTCAACTGAAAAAATAAATACCAGTTAATAAATCCCATCAAAAAGATAATGAGAATATTTGAGATTAAAGCCAAATTTACTCAAAGACTATTTGATTTATAAGCCATAAAATATATCCATCAAAAATCCTCATCCCTTCTATGTCAAACTGTGATTGCACTTGAAAAGAAACTTTAAGAGGTAAAATTGAAGTCTAGTAGTTCTTCATTTGTGTGAATGATAATCTTACTTAAGGTGATGATTAGAAGACAGTCAGAAAGGGAAAGCCATGCATAAAAAAGAATATATGAAAACATAGTTGTAGACAAGTGAAGCAGAGACTCCTTGGAAGAAACCTCATTTGTTGAACCCACAGTCTTGAACTAGTAGCTTTCAGAAATATGAAAAAGAATATAGTTTTGACTTCTAAGCCACCAGGTTGTGATAGTTGATAGTTTCCAATGACAACTACTTAAAAATAATCTGAAAGTGTACTCCTGGATTAAGCATTAAGTTGAAATACACAGATGGCCAGGATCTTCTGAGAGAGATGATACAGAGATGCCCTTAATGATGTAGTGGAGTCTGCTAAGCGCACATTGAGAAGGCACTCTTAAAGGAGGATGGATGTGCAAATCCAGTCACTTAAGAAGCAGAAATATCCCCACGCATACACTTAGTTGCCGAATGATGTTCTTTGCAGCATTACTTATAAAGGAAAAGTTGAAAGATAATCATCATCAAACATTGTGAAGGACTTAAGAATTTATGAATATTCTACAAATTATACTTAAAAACTCAAGTGCACTTTTTTCTGTTCCTAAATAAGTACGGCACAGCACCAGCGAAAAGGGCTTTGTGCGCACAGGTATTTAAGATCAGCAAGGGCTGGGTTTGTAGCTCAGTTATTAAAATTGTTACCATGCATTTATGAAGGCCTGATTTCCATCCCTAGCGTCTCATAAGCCAGGCATAATGGTCCACACCAACAACCCTAGAGCTTAGAAGAAAATAAGACACAGGAGTATCAGAAGTTACACAGAGGGTTTGAGGTCAGCTTGTAATACATGAAGAAACTTGCTTCAAATCAATCCATCAGCCCATCAATAATCAAGAAAGTAAACACACACACATAATTTGTACTAGGAACTTAGAGCTCTTACATAGATTCTTCAAATGCAATTAGCAATACCTGGATACATACATGTAGATGTGAGCAACACTAAATGAAGTCAGTGTTTTCTGTATTCATACACACACCCCAATAATAAATATTAAAGAAGAGAACATGGATTTGAAATGAGGGAATAGGGTGAAGCTGCAGGAGCAATGAGGCAAGAGTGATATAGATGCTGGTGTATGACATTCTCAAGAAATATATAATTAAAATTTTCCTGTGACAGCAGGAGTGACACTTAGAAGATAAAACAAGTTGGTATGAAGGAAAGAGGGTTTTTAGTGTTGGTGATATTTAGGAAACTCACAGCAAGAAGGGTTTTTTTTTTTCATCTTTAATGTTTAATCTCCTGTGAGTTTCTTACTCCTTAAAACTAAATGGTACTAACTTCATAATTTTAGAATAAATAGATGTTAGAAACTAGAATTATGTGATATAATAGAGCATACCCCCATTCTGGCTTTCATATGATTTTCTAGAAAGGTACTGAGCAGACTAATCGATATTACATTTCAATCTTCTGGATAATAATATCCCAACAGCGGGTATTAAAGCATACAATCACAGTTTCCTAATATGAAAAAAAAATAAGCATGTAGTGATGAAAATCACTGATAGATGTGAGTTCTACATATGACTCCAGATTCTTATGCCTCCTATGAGGAATCATTCTTATCGGCAAATGTTGAAGGTTTAAAAATGAGCACACCAAGTCTCCTATTAGAAGACTTACATTTAAAATATAATATATCCATGTATCTCAGCTGCCTTGAAAAATGTTTTGATAAATGGTTCTCAATTTCATGGACATTTGTATACATTATAAATCAGGTACCATTTCCTCTTTGTTCTCCTACGGATTTTAATTTTCTATTTATATTGTAATGATTTAAATTGCAATAGAATTATATCACTTCCCCCTTTCCATTTCCTTCCTCAGGCCATTCCAGCTACCTCCTTTGATCTCTTCACATGGCCTACCACTTTCAAACTGATGCCCCCTCCCCTTTTTTTATACACATACATTCTTTCTGAACAAATGAATGTATATTGTATTTACATAATATATATTCAACCTGAAGAGTACATGGAAGAGGAAAATTTCATGAGGTCCCACACATATACAAAGAATCACAGGCAACCAATGTCTGGTTGGAGGAGAGGAACTAGCTGTTCCAAGGAGTGGGCACCCATATTGGTTGCTCAATTCAGAGTGGTAAGCCCTGCAACCATATACAACACAAACACTAGATGCAAGCTCAGGTACCATAATCAATTTTCAAGTTTGTTCAATACTTTATAAAATCACATTACATTGTGATTGTTATCACTCCCTACTGAATATTCCCTTAAACCAAGTTTAATGTGTTTATAGTATTACATAATATGGATTTAACATAATTTGTTTAATAAGGCTTTGGTTTGCTTCCAGTTTTTACTATTAAAGGGCGCATACACTCACACAGAGGGGTTGCAATTCAATAGCCTCAAATAAGTTTTAAAGCACTCACTTATTACTTAACTTCTTCAAGAAACACTGTTCAGTGCAGCATCCTACTCCATGTTTTAGATATGTTAGGGTAAGCTGCAATTAGACAAAAGCTACCACTATGTGGCTTTCACAATGATTTGTTGATCTTGGTGTCTGTTGACTCTGGCTCATTTGTGGGTCTTATTCTAGGACATAGAATGAAGTTGTCATGAAAATCTAAGACTATTGATACTAGCTTCTGAGAACTTTTAATGCTACTGATAAGCTATGGCACCTACAATTGTAGTTGCATCCAGTAGGCTGAAGCAAATTAGGTGCAGCCTTGTATAACTGTTGGAATGAAAACTCTCCTAGAGAAAGACATAGGCTTTCCTATACAGACGAACTGGTACATAGTACTAGCAAATACACAAACCAAATACAGTGTATAACATTTTAATATTATACTTTCTCTAAACCTTTACTACAACTGTATATGAACAATTCTGAATATACTGAAAACTGGGGTGGTGGAGAGGTGTTAATTTTATTTAAATTGTAGTTTGGTTTACCCCTAAGATTTTAAATAGTTGATTTTGTTTTTGTTTTGTTTTGTTTGTTTGTTTGTTGTTTGCAGTTCTGGCTCATGGCACTTGGACTTGTTTGTTTTCCAGTTCTTTTCTTTGAATATTTTATAACACTTTAAAAATGTTCTTAAATGAGACTTTTTTTCCTAAAAATAAAGTTCGTCATGAACATATTGCTGGGTAGGGGTCATATTTCAGTGAGTAAAATGATTGTTTGTAATCATAAAGGCCTGAATATGTTTTTCAGAACCCAGAGGGGAAAAAGGCCTGCACAGTGACTTATGCATATAGTACCTCCTAGAAACAGGAACCAGCGGAGCCCTGGGCCTTTAGGCTAGCTTCCTAACCTATCTGGTGACTTGTGGCCAGTGGGAGGGTCTGTCTAAAAACAAGATTGGAGGTACCTGTGATGCTACTTCAATTTATTCTCTAGTGTCTACATTCTGTAGTGTCCATATGCATATGTATACACATGCATGCTCTCTCTCTCTCTCTGTTTCTCACATACATACACACACTCACATATGCACACATACATAAACATATACACATACACACATGTGGACAGCAAGATATTTTTCCCATCAAGTTTACTATTTTTTTTACTTTCACCTTTATATCATTTTTGATAACTGACATACTCAAATTTACGATTTAGTTGGATATATCACTTTTAGTAAATTATCTTATTGCTCTGTGCTTGTAGAAGACTTTGTCTTTCAAACATCAGATGCAAATGTGACCAATCTTCCCTTACCGTTTTAATCCAGCTGAGCCTATTTCTCAGAGTATGAGATAAGTGTGTAGCTTGCTGTCCCAGTAGTGAGCCAGCAAATGATACCACTCTGTACCTGCAGCATCTTCTTAATTGGAAATAGGAGCACAGACCAGAAAGCATACTGAACAGGTGAGCCAGCTGATGTAACTTCTAGAAAACACTTTAGGACTACATTATCACACGGCCTTCAGCAATTCAAATGACTCTGCTGATTCCTTCATATTTCATCTATAAAACTAAAATAGTTGATTGCAAAAAGCCATTTTCATCCTAAATCTACTTGGCTCTTCTATAGAGGCTGCTGTCTTATGAAACAGTCATTACTCCCAAAGCTGTTACTAAGGTAGGCAAGACTAATTATCCAGGATACTTTCTTCTCAGAATTTTTCTTAGTCTAAAATGGCCAGTGAATTTGTTTTCACTGATGTTCAATAAGCTGCTGAATAAGCATGTAAAATACAAGTAATATAGCTATAATTTTCTAATAAAACTTCAGAATCTTATCTAAATATCTATGTAAATGTAATTGTCCTAAGAAATTGCCTGCTCATCATGCACTTAAAGATATATTTTGATTCTACTTTTTCAGCATTCTAATTGAACTGTGTTTGATACTCAACTATTTCCCTGCATGTGTGCATGTGTGTGTGTGTGTGTATGTGTATGAGAGGGTGTGTGTGTATGAGTGTATGTGTGTATGATGTTATGGGTGATAGTGTGTGAGTACAGAAGAACAGGCACCATGTTGTTTATTTATGTCACAGACTTCATAACAAATATCAACATGCCCTGAATATCAAATTTAAAAAAACAAACAAAAACTAACATTTGGAGTTTTGAAAATATCCCATGATATTACCTGACACTTGCATTGAGGAAGTGATTTAATCCAGTCTTTTGTTTGTGAACCCCAAATCTCAACTTTTAAAAGTTTAGGCAGCATCTCAGTTTTGTGTTATTTTGTATTTTTTATTTTTATAATTTTTTTCTATTTGTAGTCCATATTTTAGCTAAGAGAAACTCCTTAATAGGTTCATTTCTTTTTCTCCAGGCAGATATGCACAATGTATTTTATAGTGAAAACAACAGATGCAAATGTATTGTGTTAAATACATTTATAATTAATAGATTATGTTTATGTGTCTTGGTAGCCATGAATGTAGACATGATATGCTTGGGACTTCCAGAAGAACGTGGTGAAATATCCTTATGGAGAAATCTGTTTGTGTGGGAGTATGTAGATGGGATACAGGTTCCTTCAGAGATCAGATGTGACTGGCCTCACTAAGTTGGAGCTGCAGATGAGGGAGCTATCCAGCTCGGTGTCGAAAAAAAACTTTGGGTTCCCTGGATGAGCAGTGCATACTTTTAACCACTGAGATATTTCTCTACCTTGCCCTACAGATCTTATCATATTTGTACTAATAAAAATCATCATCTTAATCATGCTACTTCCTAATACAGAATCATGCTGTGTCTTTTCTAGATGCTGTGCCAAAATCCCCTGACAAAGGGAGCATAAGGAAGAAGAATCATAGCATACAAGGAACAATCCATATTGCTGAGGAAATCATGTCAACAGAAACAGTTGATGTTTAAAAATGGATGCTTCCTCCTCTAAGATGATTTTAACGTGTATTAAGATGATGTAAAACTATTCAGAAGACATCCATAGTCAAGATGCAGGCAACAATGAATGCATGCTGCTGTTGAATTTCCTTTCTCCACTTATATACTCCAGATTCTCAGCCAGAAAATGGTACTTCCCACTTCAACTAATACAATGGAAATAATTTCTCATAGTCAGGTCAAAAGACTCATCTCCCACATGATTTTGCATTCTTTCAAGTTGACAACATTAACCATAACAGAAAATAGAAAGAAATTATAGTGATGTTGCTGTTTTTACATAGTTGTGGTCTTTCTTTTTCCAGTTTTATGTTTTAATCTCATTTAAAAACTATATTATAACCTTTGAGCTATATGTTATAAAGATATGGAGTACATCTTTGGCAATTTACAATAGTACCTACCCAACATATTCCCAAATATTTGTGTATATGGTAGCTTAGGACTAAAATTTTATATAAAATAGTGAAGCAACAAGAGCAAAAAGAATACAACTAACCAAAAACCAGGCAAGTTATAAGTAATACATAAATTACCCAGATATTTAGATTTTTAATTTAATACTTATCAATATATTAAATGCATTTGCTCTACAAAGCATGTATCATATTTTCTTACATGCACAAAACTCAAAATCATGGACTTTTTATTTTACTTTTGCAAAAGGAGGAATGAAACATTTCTTTTTTGACTTTCAGTTGCAAGTGGCAAGCTATATTAATATAACTTAGTGGAAGCATTAAAATAGACAATAAAAAAGCATCAAGAATCAAATCATAAAGGAAAAATGTTTACCTCCACTGTAGTTTGGAAGAGTTAACAATTTATGCCAGGCTGATGGGACATTGGGGAGTGGGTTTGTGGATTGCCTAGACACAATATCAGAAACAACAACAACAATGAATGATGAGTTTGGATATGTGGAAAGGCCACTGTGCATGCAGGGGATCATGGTTATGGTCATAGATGAAGGCTTTTTGCATCGAAGACTAAACTGTTTTCTCTGAAATCTAGTGAGGTAAGACATACATAATTAAAGTGTTTGACCTGGAAGATTCTGTTGTTCAGCTATCTTCTGAACTTTCTATTGTTTTAGAAGTTTACAATTGTGTTGTTTTATGGGTCTGCAGTTCCATTCAGATTTCTGAGCCTCTTAGGAAGTTATTGCACTGCAAGTTTTCAGTCCAATATTGGACTAGGAAGAAGGTGTCTGAATTTCCTGTCCATTCAATTGGCAGTGACTATGGGAGAGGAAGGTTAGGTTTAGTAATACTTAATATCCATGATATATTTTTCCGGTTATTAATTACAAGATTATTTCAAAGTGAGAAAGAAACTACAACAGATATACATCGAAGTGCATACATCAATGTATTGAAGTACATTGATTATGGTTGGTATAATTTACAAATTTGTTCTCAAAATGTTAAGTAGATGTGAGTTAATGATATTGTATATATATATTTAACATGGATGGCATGAGTAAAGAAAATACATAAATTATATATGCTATAACAATAACAAAAACTTCATATAAATATCTATGGTATTTATATTGGGAACAAGAAGAGACTGTGAAATCATGGTAACAAATACTTTAATGATATATTCTTTCTAAGCGTGTTAGATTATTAGACATAATCTATAATTTCTTTATTGATTCATTCAGAATCAGTTGTTGGTAACACACCATTCTAGTTGGTATGCCTTTTCTAATGCTATTTAGCTGTTTCCTCTGGCTTGGTCATGACCACTGTTAGACCATAACAACTATGATCATACACCAGAGACCCTCAGGAGATTGGATCTATTAGTAACATTACTTGGTGAAGGGAGAAGGAAGGATTGGAAGGCTTAAAACATTCTGCAGATTCTCCTACACCCTTCTCCCTGAGAATATACAAGCAGTAATAAATTGATTATATGCACTACTGTATGAATCCCAAAGTATGTAGGGAATGCATTGGAAGGGTAGCTGTCTCAATTTAGCCAGAAAAATCTATCTGAGTGTATGTTTTGCTGTATGAGGTGTTAGTCAGAAGTGGAGTTACAGATTGTCTCTCTCAGTGGTTCCAACATTATGCTATGATCCTTTTAAAAGGTTCCTCATGTTATAGTGACCCCTCCAACCACAGAATTATTTTTGCTGCTACTTCATAAGAAAATTTTGCAAATGTTATAAATTATAAAGTAAATGTCTTATATAAGGGATATCCTGATATGCCACCCCTGTGAAAGGGTCATTTGACCACTAACCAGGATGCAACCCACAAACTGAGAATCGCTAGACTAGAGGGCATTCTAGTAATGTAGCTGCATTGAATTACCACGTTTCATAAGTAACCCCAGGAAACTTTTTGGTTCATCAAGCTGGACAAGGATGGAGCTCTTTGTTATACCACTGCTCTCGATCTATCTGTGTATAATGCATATAGGTGTTTGATTATGTTTCCTCAATAAAAAGTCATGAAAAATAAGGTAAATACGAAGAAAACCCAATTCGTATCATATTTATTTTTTTATACAAATGTGGTTTATATTTGTTTTCTTTTATTCCTCTTTTCTTATCATTTTATTAAACTTAATGTGATATTTGAAGCCTGGGGAGATGGCTTTGTAGTTAAGAGCAGGATCAGGAGCATCTGAGTCTGAATCTACAGCACTCTAGTAAAGTTATCCAGGCTTGGTACATAGCCTGGCACCCTGTTGGGTAGAGAAATGAGGATCAC
>JADRCD010192946.1:0-30059 GCA_019843815.1 Montemys delectorum | reverse complement strand
ACACAATCCGCACTTCATGCACTGCTTGCGTCTGCCCAGAGGTGGGCAAGGGAGCAGATGCACCATAATCTGCAATTCCCGATATTCGCATACATTTGTGTCAGTGCAGTAATCCCATTTGATCATCGTCATCTTTGATCTGCCAGCTTTTTGGGGCAGATGGCTAAGGCATTCCCTTATTGACCACTTTGTATCAGACCCAACAGGACGTTCTCCTGGGGTTTCAGAACTACTTCACTACATCTAAGTTTGCAGTTGTTTCCTCTCCCAACATCGTTTCATTCCTAAACCACCGTCTGACTTCAGCAGGTCCTGTATTCAAAAGCACAATCTATTGATTCAGTGCATTCCTGCCACTGAATATGCTTGTTTAGCCCTCTCTCAAAGAGAGCCCTATATGTTATTCATTTTCCATCAAATCCACTATTGACTTAATCCACTTATCCTAATATTAAAAGGAAGAGCAATTATGGTGCTCTGTTTAAAATGAACATTTCAAAGGCCTTGAAATGATGTACTAAAATAGATTTTCTTTTTCTAAAGGAAAATGAGTACCTAGTAAGTTTTTGACAGAGTTACTTTTTGTTCTAGAAAAATATAAATAGGATGAAACAAGCTCCCGTTAATTGCTGATATTAATTGCACCTATGTGGTTGTGCAGGCATCCTAAGGTTTTCTTCATCATCTCAAACTGAGAGCTCACACACAACAGATAAAAATCCTCCAGCATCCAGCATCATTCATTCACTGCCATTGTTTCATTGTTGTTCATGTACCTTACCATTGTAAATATTTCATTACACAGAATCATACAACATCTGTCTGATCTATTTCACTTCCTATAATATTTTTACATTATAACAAGTATTAGAATTTCACTCCGAGACTGAATTAAAATTTCTACCATGTAATATAACATATTCATTTATATGGGCAGCATCAGCAGACATAGGATTGGTTCTCTGTTTGGACTGTTATGAAATATGTACAAAGATTTCTTTGCAGTGGATTTGGCCTAATGTGGCTTATATTATAATGTTAATTTTGGTCCCCAATATTGTTTATACAAGTGTCTGCATGTAAGACACTGAGGGACCCTGTCCCCAGTTGGTTCTGATTGGTGAATAAAGATGTCAGCAGCTAATTGTTGGGCAGGGCCGCAGAGGCAGGACTTGAGAATTTCCAGGGTTTGGGAGAAAGAGAAGGGAGAAAAGGAAATCTATTATGCAGGGAGAAGTAGCAGGAGAGGAGAGACGCCATGTCTGAGAATAGTAGAAGAGCTGGGTGAATGCAGCCCAGTTAGAAAGCTCTCTGGATCCATAGATTTAGTAAGTGATAACTCTGATAACTCAGGATTATCGGCAGGCGGGGGATTAACTGCAGGAAGTGCTCCACCTATTACGCAGTTTAAGGTATATCAAAATATAAATGCTGTGTGTGTGTGTGTGTGTGTGTGTGTGTGTGTGTGTGTGTGATTCAGGAACCAAGCCCATTGAGGCAGGTATCCACTGCCGGCATTTATTTTTTAAATATTTAATTCAACATTTCTTGGAATATTTCTATGGTTCCAGCCACGCAGGATACTGAGCTAAGAGGGTTTCAATTGTAGAAAGAGAATGCACAATGTAGCTAGGCCTGATTTCTTGTAAGAAATACAGGAAACTGAGAGTACATCTCAGGACTATAGTGTGTATTCTAGGCTCTGATTTTGATGGAACAAAAAATTAAAATGGCAAATACTTGTAAGTCTAATTAAAAACAATATATATATGTATGTATACATATATATACATAGTATACATACATATATATGTATATACATTTAAAGAATTAATTTGTTTGGAAATGGATTGGAGACCAGAGAAGATGGGGAGGGGTCGAAATTATATAAATACATTTCTTGTATACGAATTCTCAAGAATGAAAATAAATAAACATCTAAAAGTATAGGAGGACAGATGCAATCTAAGTTTTGGGTCTGGAATGTCATGAAAGCCATGTTTTAAATCTTTCTTCAAAACAGAAAAATTTCGAGGTTGAGCTGAGAAATAGTTGGTTCCTGAAGAGGCTAATACTCTGTAGTGTCTCACTGAAGCCTTCAGAGTTGAAAGGACTGTGGGAGTTATGCAGCCTGAAGGAGAGAAGGCCTCACTGAAGGAAGCGGGGCATTATGGCCATGACTTTGTAGGTTCTATTTTCCTAGATCCCTATTTGCCTATTGATGTGTTTCTTCCCTGGCTATTATAAAGTAAGTAGTATTCTCTGTGATGCATGTTATCACCATGATGGTTATCATACCACAGCCTGGAACAGTAGAGCCAGTTGTGAAACCTCGAGCCAAAATATATTTTTTTTCTAATTCCAGACCTTTTAAAAGCACTTTGTCACAGCAATGAAAACCTGAGGTCAATGAAGTAGGAGTGGATGTGGGAGAGACGGCAGGTAGAGGGGAGGTGGACGCAATGGAAGGAGGGAAAACTGTGGTTGAGATGATTGTATGAGAGATGAATCTATTTTTTCTTTTTTTTTATTAGATATTTTCTTTATTTACATGTAAATTTTCCCTTTCCCAGGTTCCCCTCCAAAAAACAAACAAACAAACAAAAACAACAAGAACAACCCCCTGTTGCCTCCCCCCTCCTCATGCCTGCCACCCCACTCTCTCCCACTTATTGGCCCTGGCATTCCCCTACACTGGGGCACAAAACCTTCACAAGGCCGAGGTCCTTTCCTCCTACTGATGATCGAATTTGCAGTCCTCTACTATACTATTTTCAGTGTTCAGAAAGAAAAAGCTGGGGACCAAAAGTACATCTCACATAGCTAAGTCATTTCAATTCTAGACATATCGAAGAAATTACTAGGCGCCTGCAATAATGAGATGTGTAGTAACATTGTTATATCAATTTTCATACTGAGAAATTCAAATGTCTAAGAACAAGAATGGGAAATACAAATTATAGTGCATGTGTTATGTTCAATACCATAGAGTAATGAAAATGTATGAAGTAGGTCTACCTAAAACATCTTAAATATGAGAAAATTATTCATATAAAAATTAAAGCTTAATTAAGTATTTTAGTCACACAGCCCTCAATGCTATTTAAAGTTTTTCTTAGGACGCAGAGATGTCATAACTTAAAATCTTGTAGGGGATTACATAGATGGCTTTGCAGTTAAGAGGACTCAACTTGTGTTCTGCAATCTCATAGTGATTTCTAATTCCAGTTCAGAGAATCCCATGTCTCTGACCTATACCTGCTCGATGTCTACATACCTAAACACAGACATATATACTTACACATAATTAAAAATAACAACGTAAATATTTGAAAATGCAAATCTCTTGAGAAAAAAAATTATATCCTGAGATTCCTGATAGAATAAGCAATCTAGAAGAGTGGATGGGACACTTGGTTTTATGTTTACTATTTTAATATTTAATGAGGGTAATAAGGACAGACGTGTTTCGCCTCTCCCTTTGTAATCAAGGAGTCATGATTATAAACTTAAAACTCCAAGGTCACTAAAGGGTGATACCTGCACTCAAATAAATGCTTTTCATCGGGAATCATAGAATCTCTGCCATTTAGAGCCATGCCTTTCAGGTGCAAGACTCGAGCCATGGCAGAAGTGAAGCTGCTGATCTGGATCATAGTAATCACATCAGTTTTTGTTTGTTTTTAGACTGTTTAGTTTTTGAAGCATAATACTCCAGAAAGACAAGGTTCCAGTTCTCTGTAAGATATAGGAGCCTGTGCTATAGCTCCATCCTGAACTCCATGTTGGTCTGGCAGAGCTGAGGAACAACTGTTGTGATGAACACTGTATTCTTGGTTACATGAGGAATGCCCATCGAAGTGTGGAGTTCAAGGACCTGTCACATATATTCTAATCTAGTGACTAGAGCACATGGGTTTGGTTGCCCATGGTCTGATGTTTTATTTAAGTTTTGATAGCTTACAGCACATTACCATACACAGGGTGACATATGAAGAATAATTTTATTCTTACCATCTGCAGACTGAGATATAGGCAGTAGTAGACAGTCTAAAACAGGCTTTATTAGATAATATTATCCTCACATAAGTGAAGAGGTACACACATGAGCTTGCTAATACTTATGTTATTGTATTATGTGTGTCTATGGGGACTCTGGCCTCTTGAATTACTCACATCTCTGAATTTTCACTTTTGTTACACCACTGATTAGTTCAGGATATCTTTTATCCATCATCCATTTGCTTGTCTGTCTATGTATCTGCCCATGTATCTATCTATATTCTATATATCTGTGTATCTATGTGTCTATCTATCATCTCTACTATTTTTGAGCTATGGACTAACTCTTTAGCTTGGATTGACTTAGTGTTAATTTGTATAACTTTGTATGGTGAACTTGTAACAATCATCCTATGCCAATGTATGTAACAATCAGTACGCCAATTGTTGAGACTACAAATATAAAAACCTGCCCTCAATCACAGCTTTGGATGTTAACATTTGAACTTTAAGAAGATATTCATACGTAACAGTTATGATAGTATCATGATGGAAATTTATAAAATAAGTGTTATACTGTTTCAGAATCATTGTTGGAACAAATATAAAAAGGAGAAATACTTAAATCCATTTTTATCACATAAAGATCTTTCCAGAATGAGCAATAATTTTGTTGCGATCACAATGTAAGCAAGAAAATGAGAACCATTTTAGGAAACTGCCCCTACATAATCAAAAGGAGTAAAAAAGAAATGTCCCAAATATTTAAATAGATACGAACAGATTAAGGATGAAAATGAAGAAAACAATTTGAACTTTAGATCATGACAGCTGAAGGAATTTACATTTCATCATTTGTTTGCAACAGTGGCTTTTATAAACTCAGGAATATGACTTCAAGCTCCAATGGTGGGATGGAGGTTACATAGTCTTGACTATTGAAGATAGAAGGAAATGGGGTAGGCCTGTGGGAAAAGAACCACCATGAAGCATCCAAAAGGATAATGAATCACACCAATGGACAAGGCAAAAGTAGATTTGTATAGGTATATGATGAATTATTTAGAGACTAGAAATTCTCAGAAAGGATAATTTGTCAAAAAGAATACTGGATGTTGTTTTAAGACTTTAAAGTTTAGGTGGTTTGCTTTAACTCAGTTTCTTTGAATATTTGAGGAACTTTTCAGTTTCTAGTAGATAGTTTAGAATACAGATGTGGCATTAAGTAGCAAAGCACAGATTAAAAATAAAGTTTTCATCTTGTTATTGAAGCCCAACAAATGCTTTATAGCAATTGGGTTCCTAACGGCAACAAGTAAAAAATAAACTCCAAGTACAGAACTTTGATGAGGAAATGAAAAACTAGAGCTGATCAGTAATCTATGCAAATAATAATTGATTGAGAAATTCAGAATTTGAAATATATGTGAGTTAGCACAATCAGAGAGATCTCATGGTAAAAGAAAAACATAAAGAATATAAGCTTGTCATACAAATGTGCCAACTTGATAAGTCAAGCAAGATATGTTCTGAATCACTGGATTCAGTGATGTGGACAATTTCTGACACATTCATTTACCTGGCAGGGTTCAACTTTTAGAATCATAACACAGCATAAATGATATGGTAGGATTTACTAGAGAATTAACTTGGCAATGATACTCTTTTAAAAAGATTGATCTGGTACAAATATAAATAATGTTTTGTAAATTAAAGGATATTTAGGGTATCTTGAATTTCAGAAAATTAGAAGTAAGATATAAAGACTTGGTAAAGTCTCTATTGACATAAGAGGGAAAATAAGAAGGTACAGTTAGTTGAAACAGTTGATTCATTTAAAAGCAGTATGTGGGAAGGGTAGAATGAATCAGTGATAAGCTGGCGTTAGAGGATTCTAACTAGCCTTCCACTATACAAAGAATAAATTGGTGAGAAAGAAATTAAAGAAACAACACCCTTCTCTATAGTCACAAATAATATACAATATCTTAGTGTAACTGCAACCATGTATATTAGTTAGGGTTTTACTGCTGTGAGTAGATACCGTGATCAAGGCAAGTCTTATAAAGACCACATTTTATTGGGGCTGGATTATAGGTGCAGAGGTTCAGTCAATTATCATCAGGCAGGCAGGAGGATGGCAGCATCTAGGCAGGCATGGTACAAGAGGAGCTGAGAGTCTATATCCTCATTTGAAGGTGGCTAACACAATACTGACTTCCATGCAGCTGGGATGAGGGTCTTAAGGCAACACCCACAGTGACACACCTACTCCAAAAAAAAAAAAAAAAAACAAAAAACAAAAAAAAAAAACTATACCTCCTAACAGTGCCATGCCCTGGGCCAAGCATATACAAACTATCACATTCCACTCGCTGGCCCTCATATGCTTGTTCAAATATATGAGTCTATGGGAGCCATACCTAAACATAGCATAATGCAAAATACATTTAATTCAGCTTCCAAAGTCCCCATTGTCTGTAGAAGTCTCAACAATGTTAAAAGTCCAAAGGTCAAAGTCTCTTTTGAGATTCATCTAATCACTTAACTGTAATCCCTAAAGCAAGACAGGAAACCAGCTGGGCAAACTCCAAACTCTGCATCTCCATGTCTGATGTCAAAGCAGTCTTCAGATCTCCAACTCCTTATTCATCTTTGTTGACTGCAACAAACTTCTTCCCCCTGGGCAGGTTTCACTCCCTGTTAGTAGCTCTCCTCATCAAATAGCCATGGCTCTGTAATCTTGAACATCTTGGGATCTCCGAGGTAACCTCAATGTTACAGCTTCTTGTTGCAATGTCTTGGATCTACGCATGATCTTCTAGGGTTCCTCCAAAAGGCTTATGTCATATCTACAGCTCTGCTCTCTGTAACTCTAAACTCAGGTTAATCCACTTCACTGCTCCTCCTGTTCTTGGTGATCATCCCATTGCAACTAGGGTTTACAAGTAGCTTCTTATAGGCTTACTTCAGGGTGCCAACTCTGACCCTTACAGTCCTGGGCTGTCAACTGCGACTGTACTTGCACCTTCACCAATGGCCTTCCATGTCTTCTCACAGTACTAACCCTCAGCTGCTCTTCATGACGTCTTCAGGACTCCAAAACCAGAACCACCTGGGTGTTTGTTATACTTTGCCAAGTACAGCTGCAGCACGAGGTACAACCTTGGCTGTCTCTGGAACATAACTTCTTTGTGCTCTCAGAAACCACTTCTCAGAAGCTTTCGTCTTAGTGATGCTGGTCTCTTCTTAATCACCACTAATTTCTTAGCTCCAGCTAACCAGCATCAATTGTCCCAGTAGTCCTTTCTATTATTCTGAAGCCAGAGCCACATAGCTGAAACTGCTGAGTTCTGCTGATTGCAAGAGCTGGAAAATGACCCCCTTGTTCTATTACATTGTCACCAGCTTTCTGTTTTCCAAGTCCTTCACTGCCTAAGCTTGACTATCCTGGATCTTGCTCTGTAGATTGACCTAGAACTCAGAGATCTATATGGCTATCTCCTGGGATTAAAGGTGTGTACCACCATGCCTGGATCTAAATTTAGCTGGGTAGGATCTTGCCCCAAAGTCTTACTCCTTTAATCTGCTATCTCCTAGAACACAGGATTCAGCTCCATTTCACTTCCTGGTGCCACTTTAATACCATATGTTTTATATTACTTCTTTCTAAGCTTGCTATGCTTATTCAAAATACGTTTCATGAGACTTAACCAGAGAACAAAGTCTCTGCTGGTTGTTTCTGAAACTTCCTTTGTCAATCCAATTAAAATAAATCTCTACCTGATGGTAATCAGGTAGGCTCTTCAGACAAAGGCAAAAAGCAGCCACAATCTTCATCACAATACCACAAAACAGTCTCTAAATCACATACTGAAATTCTTCTCCTCTGAAGTCTCTTATACTCAATTCTCAATAACCGAACTTGTGGGGAATCATCATCCCTGACCTCAAGCTCTACTACAGAGCAATAGTGAAAAAAAAATCAGGTCAATCAATGGAACAGAATTGAAGACCCAGAAACAAACCCACACCTATGGACATTTGATCTTTGACAAAGAAGCCAAGATCATACAGTGGATAAAAAGAAAGCATCTTCAACAAATGGTACTGGTACAACTGGTGGTCTTCATGTAGAAGAATGCAAATTGATCCATATTTATGACTTGTACAAAGCTCAAGTCCAAGTAGATCAAGGACCTCCACATAAAACCAGATACACTGAATCTAATAGAAGAGAAAGTGGGAAATAGCCTTGAACTCAATGGCACGGGGGAAATTTTCCAAAATAGATCAGCAGTGGCTCAGGCTCTAAGATCAACAATTGGCAAATGGGACTTCATGAAACTGAAAAGCTTCTGTAAGGCAAAGAGAGTGTCAATAATAAGGGAAAACAGCAAGCTACAGATTGGGAAAATATCTTCACTAACCCTATATCTGACAGAGGGCTAAAATTCAAAGTCTACAAAGAACTCAAGAAGTTAGACTCCAGAAAACCAAATAACCTAATTTAAAAATGAGCTATAGAGAAAAACAGAGAATTCTAAACTGAGGAATCATGGATGGCCTAGAAATACCTAAGGAACTGTTCCATGAGAATGACCATGAGATTCTACCTTACACCAATCAGAATGGCTAAGATAAAAACTCAGGTGACAGCAGATGCTGGCAAGAATGTGGAGAAAGAAGAACACTCCTCCACTGCTGGTGGAATTGCAAACTGGTACAACCACTCTGGAAATCAGTCTGGCTGTTCCCCAGAAAATTGGATATAGTTCTACCTGAAGTTCTATAGTTCTATCTGTAACACTCCTAAGCCTATACCCAAAAGACACTCCACTATATCACAAGGGCAGTTGCTCCACTATGTTCATAGCAGCCTTATTTTTAATAAGCAGAAACTGGAAACAACCTAGATACTCCTCAATTGAAAACTGAATACAGAAAAGTAGAATACTATTACAATTGGGGACATTGCAAATTTTGCAGGCAAATGGGTAGAACTAGAAAATATCATCCTGAGTGAGGTAGCCCAGACCCAAAATGACATACATAGTATGTATTCACTGATAAGTGGCTATTAATCAAAAAGTTCAGAATACTCATGATACAACTCACAGAGAATATGAAGCCTAATAAGAAGGAAAGCCCAAGTGTGGATGCTTCAATCCCAGTTAGAAGGGGGAACAAAATAATCATGGGAGGCAGAGGGAGGGAGGGACCTAGGTGGGAGAGTGTGGGGGGAGGGGAAAACGGGAGTAGAATCAGGTATGGAATGGGAGGAGAGAAGTCCAGAGGGCCTGGAGAAGGAATAGAAATATGCGGCAGTGTTGGGTAGGGGACAGGGTGGGAACACTGAAGAGACCACCTCCACAAGATTAGACATGGCTCCTAGTTAAGGAATTCAGCTACCTACCTATCTCAAAATTTTTGACCCAGAATTGTTCCTGTCAGGAAATACAGGGCCAAAAAAAAAAAAAAAAATGGAGACCACCTCAACCTGGGACCCCTCCCATGTGCAGGAACCAAACCTTGACACTATTGCTGATGCCAAGATGTGCTTGCAGACAGGAGTCTGGCAGGGCTATGCTCGGAGAGCCTCTCCCAGCACCTGGCTGAGACAGATGCAGATATTTACAGCCAACCATTGGTCTGAGCTGGGGGACCTCTATGAGTTAGGGGAAGGACTAAAGGAATTCAAGGGGATTGCAAGTCCATAGAGGACATAAGAACATAAGAGGACAGCTTTGTCTGACCTCAGTCGGCGGCGATGCACTTGGTCCTGTGGGGGTTTGATGCCCCAGAGAAGGGGGATGCTAGAGGGAGTGGGTGAGTGGGCGGGTGAGCACCCCGTCAGAGGTGAAGAGGAAGAGGACAGGTGGGGGATTGCAGGAGGGGCATTGGGAAGGAAGAAAACAAATAATAAAATAATAAATAATAAAATTTCTTGCACATAAAATAACAACTAAACAAACACTAATATTTATCGTCATTTTTTACATATGTGGAATTATTTCCAGGAGTCCTTTGGACTGCAGAACTCATTGATGCTCATGTTTATTAAACAGCACCCTACCTTCATGTATACAACCTGCCGGAATAGACTTCAGAAATTCCAAAGGCAAAAACTGCTGGGATGCCTGAAGGTAGATATGTCAGCTACCTTTCTAGTACCCCAGTTCCTTAGAGAATTAAGAGAGTTATCTGATTCATAGAGCATTAATAGAATTAAATACGTGTGCAAAGGGATTAACCATAACAAATCTCACTTTAACAATGAGTTTGTAGGATGAGTGATTACCTAACAAGGTTATAACTTCCCCTATATATCGTATCATGCTTTACTCTAAACTTATATATTTTAGGAAAGAACGTGAGGGAACTCAGTTGAGTTTCCTATGCGGACGAAGCTTCCCTTTTGCCAGTGAATTGGTGGGACTTCATCTCAAATTACATTTCAAATGGTGCAGTGCACCTGCTCGTTTATCATGCTGCCAAGGCCTGGCTTTTGTGGCCTTACTTTTTTATTCCTGCCCCCCCCCCCCCGTCTATGCAATACCCTGAGTGGGCTAGCTTCCTAAGGAAAGTAACATACTAAATGTGGCTTAAATAAAAATAACCCTACTATATCAAGTACAGATAGGTGCCAGAGATGAGACTGCTGAGCAAGGCACACAGCACTGAGCTTCCAAATACTGCAACCTGCACAGGAGTGCCGAGCCTCCCTTTCGTCTTCTCATCAATGCTATTGCATATGGGAAGGGATTTGTTTAGGCTGGAAATTAGACGATTAGGTAGGAGAACATGTTTGTCTTTGGGGAGACATTAGGATATTTATTCTGTCTTCTGTGCAGTTTGGGGGTAAGGAAAAGGCGGCTTTAAAGCTATGTGGCTCCCCAGGCAGCTGTTGTATGGCTGCCCTCCGCCCGTGATTAGCACAATGCTACATCACTGGAAGTAACTAAGGTTCTGTGGAGATAGCCCAGGAGATGGTGATAGGGGTTCAAGGACAGGGGAAGGGAACGGGAGCCAAAGGGAGGAAGTGGGGGAAACGCAGCAAACCTGTGATTAAAAGCTTTTTGCTCTAGTAAGCCTCCACCAGGGATCTGCAGCTGTGGTACTGTGCAGATTGTATAAGGATAAATTGATTCGTGGAGCAAGAAGATGTGCAGAGAGATGCTAAGCTGACAGAAATTCAAAACCCATGGTGGTGACATGAAATTCATGCCGTCGTGCACATACACCCTTCATGTTTAGGGTTGTGTTCATCTTTGGGTACACAATAGATTTCTACTGAGGAAGCTATCGTCAACTTAATAGTGTTTGGATGGTTGCACCCGGGCTCGCTCTCTCTCTCTCTCTCTCTCTCTCTCTCTCTCTCTCTCTCTCTCTCTCTGAGGTTAAAGCAACATCCTTCATTTGCTTTTGAACCTCAAGATAGAAAGCAAACAGGTCTTGGATGGCAAGCCCAATATCCCACAAAAATGTCCTGGGAGTATCTGGGTGCTAGTTGTTCTCCAGACAGGCCAGGGGTTTCTCCAAACACAGCCTCCAATAGTATATCCTAATTTTCAAAAAGCCAAAACAAAGAGAGCCCCGAATGGAGGGTAAATGCAGCGACAGAGTAATTAATCCTCAATGTATTCAAAGCAATGTATTTCTTCAAAGTGTCCCTTATAAAAACTGCTCTATAGAATACTTCAGGCTCTCCAGTTTCTAGTGTTCAGTGAAGAGGGGCTGAAAATCAATGACCAAATATTCTCTGGCATTGCTTACCCACACTTACACACACACACACACACACACACACACACACACACACACATCAATTTTCACAGTGCTTTGTAAACCTCACAGTTTCATGAAGTTTTTTTTCTTTTTTTTCTTCACTAGACAGATAGATACACAGGGGAATTTACAAGGTCGGGCACTCCCTAGTGAGGGCCTGAAAGGGTGGGAGGTGCTGAGGTCAGGGTTAAATGACACTGCAAAATGAAGCCTCTTGCCTTCTCCTTCCTTAAACTACAGGAGTCTCTAGTGAGCTCCCGCATCTGGAAGCCTGCATCTTTAGTTTCTAGAGAGGGCAGGGACAACGTTTCTGAGCCCCCCACCACGGCCCCCCACCTAAACCCACCCATCTGATAGAGCCCAGGAAAGCCGGACCAATGGCCTGGATTGTTTTCCTTTCTCTTCCTAAGATCTCAAGTGTTTTCTTTCTCTCCTCTTGGATAGTCCCCCTTTTGAAGGGCAGGTCTCCTAAGCTGCTTTGGTGCAATCGAGGAATCTTCAAATAGCAGCACAGATTTCTCCGGACCCCCAGAATGAGGAAGAGGTGAAGGCGTTCTTTCTCGCCAAGCACTCTTCAGCCTGCAGCGGTGCCCTACTACAATGGTAATCAGAGACCTTTATGCCCAGGTGCAAGCTCTCAGTGAATTTTATAGCGCGAGGCTGATGAACCAAGGCAGCCTCCAACGCCCCGGGGCAAAGCAGATCAGCAGTCCGGTCTGCGGCAGCGGATGTTCACGAGAGCCTACCCGCAACCCGCATTGGCTGCTCACAAGCCTCTCCCTATTGTGTCCGCAGAGATGCGGGACTGGCTAGCCCACTCACTGGTGCACTCGCTTCAAGCTCCTGTCTCAGGTGGGGATGATCAGAGACAGGAGGCAAGAGAGGACGGAAAGAAGGAGCTGAAAGGCCCCTAAGGGGACACAGTGTTTCATCGCTAGCTCCCGGACATCCCTGTAATAGGTTTTGCGGCTAAACGCCGCCAACTGGAGCGCTTCCTGGCACGTCCCGAGAGTGAGGTTTTTGTGTGTGAAAGATGGGGTTCATTCATCCATCAGCTCTCCTTCTTCCCTCCTTTGCTTCTCTCACATTATGTGCATCCCTCTCAACCCCCACGGTTTTGTTTTAATCCCTCATCTCCTCCACATCGCCAGTACCGCTGGCTTCCAAGCCAAAAGGTGCAGGTTGGAATGACAGGTCTAATAAACGCTATTGCCTAAGATCTCTAAGAGTTCAACACCATTCACTTAGGAACGCTTAATTCCAAAGTGCCCACTCCCATACATTTTCAGAGAATGCTTTCAAAGTTTGGAGCTCCTCGGAGCACGCTTTCTGCATCTTTCCCTATAATACAAACCCTTGCTCTCAGAGACCCTCGGATCACGCAGCAAACTTGCCCAGTCCAAACCCAGCAGGATTCTGAAAATCGGAACTTCCCGTGAGGCAGTTCCCTTGTGTCCCCAGGAAACCCAAAGGCTGCATAGATCCTCCTCAAATAAGGATTAACCCAGCCATACCACACAAACAAAAATCCAGAAACTTCTTTGTTAAGCAAAGTACAGCTCGCTCATAAGAGACACCTGGACCAACTGGCAGGGCGACAAAACAAGCATCACATCTCTGCGGGGGGAAACTTGTTGAATCCCGCCAGAGCTTAAGGCTGCAATTTCCCATTCAGCCTGAAGGCTTTCGGTTGTACCCTTCCCAAATCCTGGGTGCATCCCTCAGAATTTCTGGGCAAACTGCAGTCTCTTCCGCACCCAGACTCCACTCCATCGACCATCACCGGAAAAGCATGGGACCTCTTTCACAATTCCAAAAGCCTAAGCATCTCCCTTTGCAGTCATTTGCAAGACTTACCCTTCCATAAGATTCTTTTCAAAAATCCGGCAGCTCCGCGAGGCAGCCGCAGCCCTCCAACTTTGCTCTGCAGAGAGCAGCCTCCCGAGTTTAAACCCAGCAAAAGCCTGTCTGAGACTTTTTCAGTACGAGCGAGGAACAGGGAGAGTAGAGTTAGACTTCCTCTCGGCCTCAGCAGCCTGGAAAAATATTCAATCCTTCTTCAGTCGAGAATTCTTTCATACCCGTTATCTGTATTACTATTAATGCGCAGAGCACACGGCATTGCATACAAATAGGTCCAAGTGTGCGCTTCTATTGGTGGCTGCGGAGGCCCCTGGGTCCTAGCTCCATCTCTAAACTATACAGCAACACTCGGCACACAGCTTTGGAGACGCCAAGGGGAAAATGCATTTAATTGATTCGTTACCTTTGGTATTGTAATGCCTGCTGCGATGTTTAACCAAGGGGGGGGGGGAAGCCTTCACATTTAAACTCTGGTCATGTGATCTATCATTTCATATCTGCTTTTAATTGTCGGTGGGGGTGGCTTTGATAATACAAAGGATTTTCAAAGAATATTTTCAGAAGGAAAAAAAAATCACACAGATATTTTGGCAAGAAAATCTCCCTCTTGCTTTTGCTAATGCAGGACTCATATGGATCCAGGCCATGCTAATTGGCCAAACACTTCTGCACTTCGCAGAAGTAAAATAACACCCAGTTTTATTCATGGAAATGCATGGGTATTCCAATAACTTAAGTAGATTAAAATGGCAGAACCCAAAATGTGTGTGCCAATTATGAAATCTGGGAGATTTCCTCAAGTCATTTTTTCAAAGGCATTAAAGACAATGGCACAGGCATCATTTCCACTTTACAAAGTGAGAAATTCAGAAATTTTGGATGGCTCTTTAATGCTGTGGCACGAAGATATACATCACCATATGATACCAGTAAGCTGGCAATTTGTCCAGTATACTTCGTTAATTGCCATGTTTTCTTTGTCCATTTCCCCATCTCAGCTAATCTATTGGAGATAGGAGTGGATAACAGGCAGAACCAGGGGATCCTTAGTGACCCCTGCGGCTGGTAACTGGAAGCATTTGAATACTACCAAGATAGATTTCAGTATATCACCATGAGAGGGAATTTTAATCTGTGTATACTAATTTTAATTTGAAGTTCTTCCATTTATAGTTCAAATTATAATTTCCCAATTTCCCCATCCCCTTTCCTCCTTCCGAACTGATTCATATTCTCCTCTTTTCATATCTGTGCTCTTTTCATATCTGCTCATTCTTTTCATTCTGCTCTTTTTCATATCTCTGGCTTCTTTTTACACTGTTTATTTTTACATATAATATAATATAGATATAGGTATAAATGTATATTTATATATACATTATATACTATATAAATTTAAAGTATACATGTACATATATACTTTATATATACTTTAAATTATATATGTACATATATACTTTAAATTTGTATAGCTCAATACTCCAGTTCCAGTTGGTTGTATATACATATAGTGTGTATATGTATGTGTATATATATATACATATATATGTTTCTAAATACATATATATATAATACCACCTGCTCAGTCTGTGTAATATTACTTGTTTTTCTGTGTTCAGAGCTAATCATTTGATACTAGGCAACTAACTTGAAAAAAATAGCATGTTGAGAGCTGACCTTAAGCTTGTAAGCAGAGAGCACTGTCTTTGGACTTGATTTGTAAGCAGACAATTTTTAGTTTACCTACACTGACATGATCCAGACTTTTCAGCAAATCCCACTACTATTTATTTATTTATTTTTGCTGGTGTTGTAGTAACGTAGAATGCAAGGCTTCCTTGTACTTGAATGTGAATATTAATATAGTATTCAAATCACATTACAGAATTATAAGATATATATTTTACTGCTGAATTGTATTTGCAAGTGATACAGGCAACTTCTCCCAACCCACAAATTCGCCAGTCATATGTTAACTAAATAAATAAAAATGCAAGAAAAAAATGTCCAATAGAATCCAGATCTTATTCCAAATACAGGTATAACATTTAAATTTATGGAGTGTGTGCCTGGACCCTTCTTCATTTCCATAACTCTTTTTCTTTGCTGTCCTCCCTTCCCCCACCAGTAACCCTTGACAACAGAAGTGTTACTTCAAGTCCAGGTCGCCTTTGCTGCCTTCCAGACCTGACTTACAGATCGCAGCCTGTGGGAAGAGATTTAACTATTACAAGGCAGTGAAGTGCAGCAAGACTTTTCTGTGGAGCTTGCTAAATCCAGAGTTCATATATGTGCATTTTCAGCGTCAAAAATGTATGCTTAAACATTCCTAATCGGCTAGTGATTGAGGGGGAAGAAAGCTTATAGTTTGTTAGTAAATGCTTATCAATATCCTTATCAGTGTTTCGTCTTTGAAATATCTACTGAGCAGTCTTTTACTCCGGACCATTGAGTATATTCTACACTCTACCTTTTCAACTTACATTAGTGTTTACATGAAAATATCAATATATTCTCATGTATAGTAAGGGATTTAAAATGAATTGCTTAAGTGTAAAGGACACCTAATTTAAAGGAAAGGAAAAATGGGGTAATGACCCCCCAAAATTGAATGAAGATACTTAACATTCAATTTTATTTACAAGTATATTATTGATCTTTCAATTGGTTACTATAGGGAAACGTCAGAAAATACTAATTTGCTCTAAAATTACAAGTTGAAGACTCTGGTTTTAAGTGAATCTTTCTAGAATTAGGAAAAAAAGAAGATGTGTCCTGCTCATGTAGATGTATTTCACATAAAACTATTGCAGTTTACATAGAATAGTAAGCATGAAAGTTGAAGAATGGACAAGTATGAGAGATAAAAGTAAAGGAACATGAACATGCTAGGAGATTTACTAAAGTTCTTTTATCAGTTGCCTCTTTCAACCTTAATTCTGACACATCTATCAGGCAAGAAAGGCAGAATCTTAAATTGAGTTTATTTTTTATGAATAAATATTCTACATTTATTTGATAAAATCCTTCTATTTAGCCAAAATAACTTCTTATATCAAACATATACTACAAAAGGTAACATATCATTGTGCTAGTTATACTGTTAACTCCTATTAAGTAATGATTTATAGCTACAGTAGTTGTTTTGTGTTTCAACATCAGTAGGGATATCCTTGACATATTCTTTATTAAATGAAGTAATGGTGAACCCCTCATTTTGTCGGTGCAATTTCCAAGGACAATACATGCTTTGTCAGAAACTGATTTCCATTATGTCCTTGGATCATGATGACAGTGTCTTCCTGTTGTTAATGTGAATACCTATGGGTTAAAATGAAAGATACCTGAATTATCTCCATGTGCCATTAGTATGGTTGGTTTGCTGTATAAATTTACAGAGTTTAAAATACAACATACTATTTGGTAAGATTTAATGAACTTTAATTACATTGTTACTATTATAAAATTCAGTTTACATTTTCTAAAACTCTTGGCTATTTTGACTGTGTGTGTGTGTGGGGGGGAGGTAGGTGTGTTCAGTTTGAGATTGCAAAACCATCATTGTCTGCCAATGTGGTTTAAATATAAAGTTATGCAGGCTTAATTTTTGATAGATGGGAAGAAAATTTACTTCAATAAATTTACATTTTGAAAAAAGAATGAAAATTTAAGAATGAGCCTAAATGACTGTATAGTTTGCAGGTATGATTGACTAATAACTAGTAATATTTATATTATTTGCAATTGCATTGTGGTTGGCTAAATAATAGACTAGAATGTTTTTATTGCAAAAGACTACATTTAAACATTTGAATTAAAGATGACTGGAAGAACTGAAATTCAAACAATATCAATATCAAGGATGATTACGTTGAAGAACCATTTAGAACTTAGAAAGCTAGATTAAATATGATATCAAGAGAAAAGGCTAAAGTACTACACAGTAGTTTTTTCATCATCATGAGTAAAATGTTTATAATACTTGAGATTCTAATAAAAATTGACAAAGAATGATGCACACTGAGACTGTTTTATACTATATCAAACAGGATTAGAAAGCAAGCAAGATAAAAGTTGATCATAAAAGTGTAGAAGTGAAACACTGGCACAGGATGAAAGAAAAATCAACAAAACAAAAGAGAAGTAGGCAGGCATCTGTTATAAGCCTTTGAAATTAAAGAAAGTGTTAATAGAAATTTCTAATTCAGATGCTAGTTTCTAAAAGAAGCTTCTATTTTTTTTATTTATTGAGGCTCCAAATGTTTTATGAATGCAGAGTTAGAATCATTTATTAAAATATTCAGAATATATAATATAAATTTGAATTATAGCATGAGAACAAGTGGAAATTTCTTGATCTAAGCCACACTATACACCAACTCTAAGGGCATAGAATCAAATTTGGATTGTTCTTGGTCTAATTATTAATACAATATTTTGGCTCAATACACCTTTCTTTTTCTTGATTCATATGTTGTCTTCATAGACACAGCCTATTCTTCAGCTTTGAGTTTTACTTGGGGTTTAAGATAAAACAGGTAGATGAATTATCAACAGTTAAAATTGAGAAGAGAGCCTGTCTCTAGATTTTGACTCCAGAATTAATTTTGGAAACATGACTACCACAGTCTAGACAGGATAGGATTCAGTACATTCAAGCAAGGGGCCTACTTATTTAAATATCTTGTTTTAAAATAGATCTTGAGTTATAAAGGACAGAATGTCGTTTTAGTCAAATTGGAACTCTGAGTCAATATCCTGTTTCTGAGATAACTGAACTATATTAATGGGTACTTAAAAATGGAAATATTGGGATAATTAATTATATTCTTTTCTGTCCTTTGAGCTAAAAACATATTAAAATTAAAACTGAACAATACTCTTCATTTTGGAGGGATTAAATATGTTAATGATTATTAATATCTGTGTTTTGTGATTACAGTTAGGTATTGATTCCTATTCTAGTTTTGTATAACCCCTAGGATATATTTGTCAGCCTGACTGTTAAAGAAATTAAAGGAACTGTGACTATTACATACAATTTCCAAAAGATACATTGTGCTTTTCTCTCATGCTATTTCTGTGCTTTGGGCAACCTTCACATACCACCCTCTTAAAACTCAGGTCACTGAATGGCACGTGGTGGTAAACTCTCACTACCGTAAGAATAAGCGTGTGATGGAAAATCTTTAGGCTTTCTGTTTTAAATTATTGTTAATAATTACTTCAAATGGAAATAAATGATTTAATGGATTGGACCCCATACTATGAAAATACACAGCCATCTGAGTTACAGGTGTGACAACTAAATCTATCTGACATTTAGAAGAAATCACAGAGATCTACAAAATTGTTCTGATTTTGTAAAAATAAATGAAGTCAATAAATAAGAGTATTACAAAATCTGGGAAATTTTTAACAATTCGCTTCTTGAAATAGCTTGTAAAAATTGTTAGATTTTTTTTTTGAAGTGTTAATAAAGAGCATGTATGGAGTTACTGAAAAAGAACTACTTAAATGAAATACAGTGTTTGCTAGATTAGGCAAGCTTTGTGGTTTGATAGGTCTAATGCAGCTATTTGTCTTGATTTCAGTAAGCACTTGACTAGGGCCTTCATTCATTCAATATGGTCTCATAGAGATGATCTAGCTGGATGATGGTACAGTGGTGTGGATTTGTACCTAACTAAACAAGTAGGATTTCTGTGTCAGTTTATCTATGTAAATCTAGAGGAGTTCTAGTGGCTTACCATAAATCTGTATACCAAGTGGGTTAAGAGGTTTAGAGCTAAAGGAGTCTTCATGAAATACACAATTGATAATAAAACATACTCAGTCTAGGAAGAGACCCAAAATTTAAGAAGAATTGGTAAAAATATAAAAGTTGAAATGTATCATTTAGCAACAGGATGTTTGGAAACTGGGTTCAGAGATCAATGTAAAACCACTTAGGGAGTTTGAGCTGACCACTAGCTCAATATAAGTTAATGGTGTGCTCTGAGAGCTAATAAACCAGCAAGGGTAAAATTACAGAGTACTTGTTCTATGATCATGACAAGTAGTATTCATTATGTTTTTTACAATCCAGAACACATCAAATTACAAGCTATACAGTTTTTTTTTAAAAAAAAAAAGACAATAAAATCAGGTACGAGACAATAAGAGGGAAACCAAATGATATATTTGATAATAGCACATGAAAGAAAACTGAGAAAATAAAGGTATTTAAACAAGATAAAGCTATTTTTAGAAAACATACTAAACTTTCAATATAACTTAGAACTCATTTTATAAAATTAGATACTAAGCATGCATGCTCTAGCCTCTAACTACAGTACTTAGGGGAATGGGGTAGGGAGATTGCCAAGAGTCACAAGACAACCTTGTCTATAGAGCAAAATCCTGTCACAAACCAACAATCAGCAATAAACATGAAAAGGTATATAAATGTATTACTCTGACATTTTGAACCTAAAATTCTGTGTGTCTTGCAGTCACATTTTTAAAAGGTTGTTGAATATAAACATCAATTTAGAGACGATCTTGTGAATTTTGAGCTTGTACAATTTGCTGATGGCAAGTATTATAAAATCAAATGTCTATTTGAATTATAGTTGCTTGTGTAAATTAAGCTTATGAACTATGATTTGCCAATGAAATTTCTTAATAATAACTATGCACATAAATAGTGAAAGGGAGGAAGGGATTTAAAATACTATATGTGGTAAAAGTAACTTTTATTTGCCAGATATAATTGTCCTCTTAGAGACTTACTGTTGAATAACCTCATTCTTATTTATTTTATTTAGTTGGTCCACACAAATTGGCCTCTACATTTTTGTAGAGCCTGGGAAGGGTGGTGGGTGAAGGTCTTGACTGAATTGGATTGAAAAATTATGATCAAAATATATTGTGTGAAACTCTTTTTAGATGTAAAAAAAAAAAAAAAAAAAAAAAACTTAAGTTTATTGAAACTCCAGACTAAGGCTTGGTTCAATCTAAAAGACACAAATTTTTATGTTACAATATACTAATTATAAATAATAGTTGTGAAGTAAAATATTAAGCTATTTCAGAATGCCAGAAAACTCTTAAATAATAAATAAAACCACAGGAAGATGACATATATTCTCGTACTTGTTGATTCATTTATAAATACAATTAGAAGAAAAGAGAAAATGCTGAGAAATTCAGACTGGACATCATTTTCAAAAACAGTTTTAAAACATATATCATTAATTTAGTGTAATACATATGCAGTACATATATATGCTCTAAGAGATATATCTGTATATGTTGAATGATGCTGAATTTCTATGTTCTCTCTCTATGCCTTGTATTCCCTCACCTGTAATGGCTACTTAAATAACTCAGACACATGAACCAGATGATGATGTGTGCAACACAACTAAAGTCTGAGTCATGATCAAGGCGACACTCCCTAATCCTTTACAAAATATCACATATCTATGTGTATTCAGCCAACAAACCTTGATTAGATATTTTAAACATTAGCGTACAACTATTTTTCCTATCATCAGATGAGTAATAGGCTTTGCTCCTAACAGAGAGTACTAGGACCACTGGAGTTTCGATTAAGATACAAAATCACAAATGATCCATAAAGATCAATCTGGTTGAGGGAGCTATGAATTATAGTACGGAAAGCAGGTATGTTTCAGGATTTTGTTTAAAATAAAACAACAAGCGATTACCAATAAATATTTATGGGACAGAGGAAATTTGATTCAATGTAAACATTTATATTGAGGTAAGGTAGATAGATAAATTAAATCTATTTCATTAATGTGCCTTGGTGATGGAACAATTGCTACAACCTGCATCATAAATATATTCATCAACTCCAAAAGTTTCCGACTACTGTCATTCTTCAGAGTGATTTCTTTGACTAGTAAATCAATAATAATAATAAATGATATAAGGCATATAGTCTTAACAAATTCTAGATACAATAAAAACATTGTAAACTCTGTCAATTGTCCTAAATTTTCCTAATGCTGTAACCTTTTAGTTGTTTTTCATGTTGTGGTGACCTCCTCACCTTGAAATTATTTTTGTTGCTACTTAATAACTGTAATTTTCTACTGTTATGAACCATGAATCATAATATAGATATCTTTGTTTTCTGATGGTCTTAGGTGATTCCCTGTGAAAGAGTTCTTCAACTCCCAAAAGGGTAATGACACACAGGCTGAGACCTTCTGCTCTACGTGCTGTTTCATAGTAGATTTCTAGAAATTACTCACCATATATAGCTGAAATGTGGTACTCTTTAATAACTCTTCATTTTCTTCAAGCCCCTTCTCAAGTTACTGTTTGTTTCTGTGAGTTAGACCAAATCAAAGTCACAGTAAAGAGGTATCATCTAGTATTTTTCCTATATCTGGTGTAAATTATACTTAATGCCCTTGAAGGCAGAATTTCTTCACTTTTGTTTTTAATTTTTACTATTAAGATTAGATTACAATCACGTTTTTCCCTTCCCTTTTCTCCCTCCAATCTTCCCATATAGCCTTCCTACTCTTCAAATTAGTATTTTTTATTAACTGATATAGCATTCATATGTGTCTATGTATATACACATATTACATATATATTATATATGTATGTGTGTTCCTAAATATAACCCTATCAGTGAGTATAAAGTTACTTGTATGTATGTTTTCAGGTCTGATGATTTGTCACTGGACAGCCAGTTGGGTCTGTTTCTCTCCTGGGGACAATCACATCTCCTGCTTCCAGGTTTACTCAGTAGCCCAAATGTCTTTATGTAGGCTTAACACCTGTTTATTGCTGTTATACTTGTTCTGTTCATGTTTGGACAGTCGTGGTAAGATTTTCAGGGTGTAGGTAGCTATTGCATCTCACTACTAAGGTAGTGGTCTACCACGTCTGGATATGTCCTCTGAGCCTGGCACAAAATGGAGCACTACATTTTCTTAGCAAGGCTTCCTTTTCTCTACCTGATTTGGGGAAATTGCTGTATGATTTTCTACCTGAAGAACGTCGCATAATCCTAGGCAGAGACCGTTTCCAGAAAAGCATCACATGACCCAATTGAGTCTCTAAGGGAACCAAAAAATGTTCACTTCACCTTCACTCCTCCAACCCAACCCAGTTTTAATCCTTATATCTGTTATTTGTCCTCTTTACATTATCATAAGCTAAAATAAATAAAAATAAATGATAAAATGAAAAAAAAAAAGACCTTTCCCAGCAAGTACCTGTGATTTCTGAAACGTCTATCCTTACAAATGAGGCATTCGCAGTATGTTAAACTCAAGCCAATGATCTTACATTAGCCCCCAAAACTCTTTCCCATTCTCTAAGGTCTTTGGTTGACAGTAGAGTTTATGCGCACCAGCTGTTTCACTGACGTTTGTCAGAGAAGGCCTTTGTCTAAAAGAGCAGTAACACTGAAATCTTCAGAGGTCTCTCCCCCGCCCCACCCCCTGCACTCTCAGCCGGACTGGAATCCTGCAGACCCTACTTGTTTGGGACTTAGCTTCATCTGTTCAGCTTGGAGTTCAGTGGTGCCTGGACACTATGAGGGAGGAAACGAAGGTCACAAAGCTATAAGCTGGTCCCCCAACACACATATCACAGCTGTCGCACAGAACATGGGCCACAGCTAGAGGAAGGGCACATGCATACCACACGTAGCTTCTAATATTAGCAGGAGATACAATCCCAGCAAATTTCCTGATAATCTAGATCTTATGATTTTGCCATTCCCCCATCCACATTGTCCCCCGAGTGAGAACAAGGGCAGTGAAATCTTTGATCTCAGAAAATGAACGGTTATTTATATCTGACAAGTACTTGGATGAGTAACTCCATTTTATTAAATCCAGTAATTTTTAATAAAGGTGTGGAATGAATTATCTCTGAGACTGAATGTGCATAACCATGAATCTAGTTGTTTCAATGCAAAACAAAAAAAACTGAATTCCTATTTTAGATTGTTTTACTATCTTAGATACTTGAGATTTCTATGTAGACTCTTCTTTAAAATAGTAACATTTACTGTAGTAGCACTGACAGAAGCCACATTAACCATCACCACTTGACTACATCGTGAGTAATTTTATAGAATATATTAAATATTGTCCAAATAATAAAAAACAATAAGATTACCAATATTAAAAAGGAAATTAATGTAACAAAACTAATAATATCAAATTATAGAATTACATACATTTTAATGTCTCTTTAAAATCATTAGATTGCTGAGAGTGTGAGTGAGATGTAGAAGGCCTTTAAATCATGTTCTATGTCTCAGGTTAATCCATCGCCAACACAACACATAAGTCACTAAGTTCAACCTGATCAAAACAGATGGAAATGATCAATATAGTAAAACAAAGTTAGAAATTAAAAACAAATTGAAGCACCTAAAATAAAACAGAGCCATGGCTAGAAACAGATGCAGGTGATGAATAAACTTTCAAAGTATACCTTGATAAAATTTAATTAAAGCAATGTTTAGTAGACACAATAAACAAATAACTCATCTCTAAGTGCTTTTATATGTAATTATTTCTGGACAACATATATTTTTAATATTGTACAAGCTAGCAAAATTTATAGGCATTCATGGGCAACATCTCACAAGACCTGGATACTAAGAAAGGTAGTAAAAAAATCCATTATCAGCTCCAGTTTAATTCAGGTATTCAGTAATCATTTATGAACAAGGAAAACAACGTTTAGATTAACAGACCGAAATTGTTATCTTTTGCTTATACATGCATATTTATATTATTTAAAGAAAAATAAATAAACATATAAGCACGTGTAATTTTAACATCAAGATCTAGAGTGAACAGTCTCAGCAAACTTGGAGAGTTTCACTAGATATAAATCATGTTTAGTACTTGTATAGCAATTCAGTAATAACATCTGAAATCAGGCATACTAGGTTACATTATCCTTTTACAAGATACTTGGCATTCTGTAATGAATCATTCATGCATGAAAATAAATTACTACTTTGAAATCTCACTATAGTAACTTTTATCCTGTCTGTGGCTTTCCTTAGAGGGAATTCTACCTTATAAAAAGCTACTATAATACCACAGAACGCATCACAGCCCCATCTTCTAACATCATGCAGGAAGGATATGGCTCATAGGCCAACAAGCTTCAGGTTGAGTGTCTATATATTAAATATCTCTATAGACCTACTTATAGATGTATCATTTACTGTATATTTAAGTTTCTATAAAACCAGGGTGTATGATATTTCCTTTAGGTTCTTTCATATATACTGTACATATACATATACTGATACATATATATATATATATAAATGTATATGTATACACACACACACACACACACACACATATATATATATATATATATATATATATATATATATATATGAGCTAATAGATATTTAGAGCCTGAGCAGTATAGGAGGTGGTCACCACTGCTCTATGTACATCTACAATACTTTTGACCCATTTGGTCTTTTATCTTCTCAGGCTATGCAGTGTACCTTGACGAGAATAGTGTAATCATTCTACCATTTTGGCCTTAATAAAAAATAAGTCTCTAGATTTTTTTTCTTTTACTCCCCTTGACCTACTTTAACATATTTGTCTGCAATCTCTTCTTTAAGCTTTTCAGTGAGAGCTAAATTAATTGAACTGATAAACATTCACTTGGTTTTTGTGTTTGTTCTTTGTCTTCGGTCCATTTTCAAAGATTTTGACTTTCATATGTAAATTATTTTCATAGGGTAGATTGTCTCTCTCTCTAATTTTAGGAATAATAACATGACAAATGGTGCGAAGATAGGCTTTTCATTTTATTTTGAAAAAATGTAGGCATATTTGTTGAGATATAGGTCGTTATAGGGAAACTCAGGAAGGTAAAATATGTGAGGTCTCCATGATAGATGATGACATAATACATACAGTGTCTGTCTACATTGTAGACAAACATGGCCGTAACAATGAAGTAAATATAAAAGTTCAGTAAGGCTGTAGGAGGCACAGGAGGTGTAATTAATCTTGTTATAAAACTTGGGAAAAAACACATTACTCATGGAAAAACTTACACATTAAGAGGAGCATAATTAATTATATAATTAGAAAAGTGAAACCTAGTCAAAATTGTTCAAGAAAGTAGATCAAAGAATCACCTCTGGAAGGAGAGATTAGACTGGGGAAAAATAATGCCAGTTAAATGATTTTATTTTAAATCACTCAAAAGTCAGAGGAGAAATACAGAATTCTCAGTGTGAGAAAAATGTGGACAAATGAAACTTCAGGAAAGAACAATAAAAAATGATTAAGAGTCCAAATGAAATGATTAATGGACAGAGATTAAAAGACAGCACTCATTTAATTTAGTGAAAAGACTAATGGGAAATTCAATCTCCTGAAAGCATATGTGGAAAAAAAAATGGAAAGAGGAGCAAATTTTAGGGTAGGAAAGAGAAAATAGCAAAGAAGTAATGGGCTGAAATTAACTCTAGGAAACTTGTGAGTGATGATCTCAAAAAAGGCAGCCTTGCCAGGTCTATTAGGCTAGGAATTGTTTCCTAGAGATGTAGTCAAAGCCTGTGCTTGAGTCATTTATGTAGGCCAGACAACGAAGTGGGTAATGGTATAGGGACCAATTCTATATTCACAAAATTATGGACATTAGGATCTAATAGTGCCGACCCTACCAGCAAAAGAAAAGTGTGATGCACATAATGCCTTGGCTTCTGGTTTTTATATTTCCTATCTTTAGAAAAAGATGATTGAAACACCAAAGAACAACTCAAAATTCTTCCTTGGTATCTTTCAGTAGCTTCTGTAAGTGTATCACTTTTGTTTCTGTATTATTTATGAAATAGTTTTATGAACCACAGTGCTTTTAGTAAGAAGGATATTTAAATATATGGCTTATAAATAAATGCTGCTTAACCATATAAAGATCATAATGACATATTTCATTTTTCTAGAAACCTATTTAAAACTCAATAAAGACCACATTCCTCCTCCTGATTTGGTGAGTATTTAAAGTTACCTTAAAAGTTTAATATAATTTCAAATTATAGAGCCTGTAACCAACTGACACATCTTAACACAAACAGTTGGGTTTCTATACTCTTTCATGGAATTTGTAGTTATAATGTGATATATATAAAATATTACTTTCATAATCATTTCATTAACAAGTCAGTGATATTTGGTTTATTCTATCAAATTCAAAAAAGAAATAGAGATTTAAGGTTGTGATGTCTAGTAACATTTATATGAGACTGATCAACTGAATGTGTTATAAAGTCTATTATTTAATTTACTACCTATATAATTTTAGTTGGGTAAATCTAGAACAATATAGAATTATCATGTCTCTGCCATCACCCTTGCTTTTACATTTTTATGTTGTTCAGGGGAGCTTTCTCAGACTGTACACTGTAACTTTACCA
Source organism: Montemys delectorum (assembly GCA_019843815.1). NCBI lineage: Eukaryota > Metazoa > Chordata > Mammalia > Rodentia > Muridae > Montemys > Montemys delectorum. The sequence continues at coordinate 2,953 of JADRCD010192946.1, read as the reverse complement.
AAATTTTCTAACTATTCTGTCATCTTTCCCCTTAGGAAAGGCAGTTTTATAAGGTTTAATGGGAAAAAAAGGGCTACCTTAAATAATGTGTAAATATTTTTCATGAAAGCTTTACATTTAACATGCAGAGATATTTACCTGATCTTATTGAAGTGAAATAGAACTGGCCTTATAAAGTGGAAACAAGTTTCAAAAACAAACAAAATATACATATATATATATATATATATACATATACATATGTACATAACAACAAATATACAGCTTTATCTACATTACCATTCCCCGAGGAAACATTTTTTTCCACAAAATTAAGTAGTCAAAGGTAGAGAAAGGCACCAGTTCATTTAGTCAGCATTGTTATGCTGTTTTTTCATTGTTCTCATTGAAACAGGCAATAGATTTTTTGATCTTTTTTTTTTTATTCAGCTGTGGGAAAGTCTATCTATAGATGAAGTGAAGTGATGTAACTGAGAGACAGTTCTCATGATGTAAGTCAGAGACAGTACTTATGGTGTAACTCAGAGACAGCACTCATAGTGTAACTGAGAGACAGTTACAGAGAGCTGCTATTCGCAAGTAACTAACAGGCAATGCTTGTCAATTCAATTCTACCCTTGGTTCTGCTGCTGACTTGAGGAAGTGCCTTAATCTCATGAGTTCATTTCATCGTCAGTTGCACATAGGGTTACATGTAGTTCAAAAATAACATTCAAATCTAAAGACTGCCCTAAAACTGCAAATAACTAGTTGTCAAATAACATGAGACCATTTAAAATGTATGACTAATATATACCCCTTAATTTTACTTTTACTATTTTAACTTTGAAAATTATCCATTAATATCAATAAAGCACCATTTACTCATAACTACTGTACTTCTTTAATGGGTAAGAAAACTAATTTATTACAGATATTAGTGGATAGAATTGTCTACTTCACACAAAACCACTATGAGTCATGTATTTTTATTAGTGAAAATCCCATTAATTTTGTTTTTGATGTTCTGTTCATATTAAGAAAAAAACCACCCGGTTCTTCCTGTAAAATTAAAAAATTCATATAGCTTTCATGTCATTTCTAAGGTACTTTCTTCAGCTGTGACATAAAACAAAGATTTAATTTCACTGTCCCCCAACACTTATATTAAAATTAGATGAGTCCAACAAAAATGAGGCAAGCAGGTAAAGTGAAGGATGATTATAGAAATATACCAGCTATTGCAAAGAAGGATTAGAGTGATATGCAAGAGAAAACTTACTAAGTAAGGTTCTTAGATAAGGATGTTTGAAGGGCTGACATCCAGGGAATGTCACATTTCAAAGTAAATCATATAGATGCCAAGACTATTACTAAAATAATAACAAATGAAAGTAAGAAGACTTTAAAAGATTAAATGAAAAAGACATTTCAAGTATGTTCAAGCCAATAAATATAATATGTCACCCACAAGGACAAAAAAAAAAATCAGATCATGATCATGATCCCAAATAATGCAGAAAGAGCCTTTCACACAATTAAACAGCTCTTAATGGCAAAAAAAAAAAAAAAAAAACTGTAGAAAATGAGGATCATAATTTATACAATGAAGGCTAAAGAACACAAATCACTAGCCACTATAATGATGATATTAAAAAGAGAGAGAGAAGACGCTGTAAAATCAGGAGGAGACACGGGTCACCATATGCTCATCTTTATTTCAATTCACAGAAAACTTAGTCAGATGCAAATTAAAGAATTAAAAGTGATACAAATAAGAGGGAAGAAGTCAAATGTCCTATAGAAGGGAGAATACTATAAGTAAAAGACCTTACAATCTCCAACTGATTGCTTGCTGTTTTCATTTTGTTCAGTTAAGGAGGGTTAGCTGGTTTGCTGTGTTCATCACGATAAATTTCTCCCAAGGTCTTTTTTCCTTCTAATCTCATAAAATTAGTGCTTCTATGATTCAGAATTTCTTCATCCTTTGTGTCTATGTTCCTTTAAGTATCTTTTATAGCATGAACTTGGTGGTCATAAACTACTTTAGTTTGTACCTGTCTGGAAATGTTCTATTCCATCATTAACTTTAAAGAATGCTTTGTCAGATATAGTGATCTTATTTAGCTGTTATTTTTCACTGCTTAAGACATATTATTCCACACATTGCTGGCATTTATGATTGTTGATGAGAGATTTGAAGTTACTCCCAAAGTGTTTGCTTTTGGAATTGTCACTTTCCCCTCAATGTTATTATAACTATTTCTTTGCTGTGAATCTTGAAGATCTTGACCCCGGAGTCAGTTTCTCCGGCCATATCTCATTGGGAATATACATTTCTTTCTCTACATTGGAAATGTTTTCAATAATTTTACCAAAATGATTCTCTGAACTATCATGATAGAAACAGATGGAGTAGAGTTTAGTGATCAGAGGGTGGTGAATAAGAGAAATGCATAGTTACAGATATGTACAAAATCTTTATAAAAATCCGACTACTTTGTGTCTTAGTGAGAAATAATAATAATAAATACTCAAAGGATCTTGAATCTGAGAAGCACCCTTAGCAAAATAAAACAATACAAAAGTCAAAAAGAAATGTAGCTTTTCAATACATCTATAGTGAATATGGTAAGAAAAAAAACCAAAATAAATTCTATTTAATAGCTTCCAAAATACCCATGAATAAAATTACCCAAACAATAGAAAGAGCTCTATAATGAAAACCATAAAACACAGAATAAAGAAAATGAAGAAGACACTAAAATATGGAAAAACTTTTTATGTTCATAGGCTGCCAGAATTAACAATGCTAAGAGTAGCCAACAGATTTATGCAATCCCCATTGAAATTACAATGTGTTTCTTGACAAAAATAAATAAATAGGAAAAATCTAGAATATTTATGGAATCATGAAAGATTTTGAGTTTTTACAGGATTGTGGAGTAAAAACAACAACAATTAAAAAAAAAAA
>JADRCD010192942.1:31215-43680 GCA_019843815.1 Montemys delectorum | reverse complement strand
GAAAGAAAGAAAGAAAGAAAGAAAGAAAGAAAGAAAGAAAGAAAGAAGGAAAGACAAAAAATAAAGATTGTAGATAAGAGTATAACACAGATTACTAAAAACCATAATATATATTAAGAAAGGCTTACATTATTTCATACACATAAAAATTGGATGAAAGGAAGGCTTGAAGTAAAGACAGTAATTAACTTGCTCTCTGGATGAAGTGCTATAATCCAATGCCACACATAAACTTGTGTGTGTGTGTGTGTGTGTGTGTGTGTGTTTGTGTGTACCAGAATTCGAAAATTTGTCTAATAATTTCCTCGTAAGCTTCACATACAGCCTTATTTTCCCAACCTATCAGCTGTAACGTCTAACTTTGCTAATTTTGTATAGTGTACATACGACATTCAGAATCCTTTTCTGGAGCTCAGCAGCTAAACTGGCTGGCTAGTGAACCCCAAGATCCTCCCATATCCAAACTTCCTAAGCAGGGATTACAGGAGTGCTCCATGCCCACTCTTATTTGTTAACACCAATTGTGCAGAACAAACTCACTTTACGAACTGAGCTGCCTCCCTGGAGTATTATTTTGTCTTTGGCTTTACAACTGCTTTTATACATGTAAACAGTAATCTCTCATATGCTTATATTCCATTGTCACAGAACTACATGTCAAGAATTTTATGGCTTAGAACACAAATGTATTGTCCAACAATTGACTTGCTCTGGCATTTGGCCGTGTTAGTTAAATTCTCTGCCTAGGTCTCACCTCAAGTTATAGCAGGGGCTACACATGCCCTGCTCTAGGATCCCCTTTTAACTCACTGGTTGATAGTTGTATCTGATTCCTTGTAGTTTTATAAACAGTCCATTGGAAATATGTTTGGATTCCAGAGAGTACCTTCCATTCCTTGTCTGGCGGCCTTCACCATAGTCTCTCTTACCTCGTTGTGGTTTGCTTTCTCCAAGCCACCAGGCTTTCAAGAGAGCTTCACTATTGCTTCAAATATCTTTCCCTGTTTCCCTACCCAACTAGGATAGATTCACTTGCATTTACCTCCCCTTGCATTACACCGAAATGATTAGAGATCTGCAAATCTTTCCTGTGGAGCAACATACGTTACCATAGTTTCACATCATCACATTCGCTATTGTTAGCCACAGTCAAAGAGAGGTGATTATATACCAGAGGATGAGAATCCTGGGGGTTTTTCAGGATTCTGCCTACCACAGTCCCTTTCCTCAGGCTTCCCATTAAAATATTGGGTTCCTCTGAAAACAGGAATTGTCTCAGTTTCCTAACTGACTTTCGATTTCTATAAATTCTCAGACCTCAAGGCACTGTCTTACCACAATATCTGATTGGTCCTGTGCCATCTACGTGCAGTGCCTGCCACTGTTTTTAAAGTGTCAATGTTGGTCCCTTTCCCTGCCATCTGATAAGTATAATAAATACTTGTCACAAATGTAACTCACACAAAAGTAAACCGTGTGATGTCAATAACAGGTATAGTTTTTATAGCAATAATGTAGGTTGATTTCTGAAATCTTAAATTTATTGTTAGTACACGATATATGTGTAAGCCTTCAAAGCATTTTTAGAAAATGACAGGCATCTGAGAGTCCTGCTTTTATTCCAATGAAAATACCTTTAACCAAGAAGTTAAAATTTCCAATGTAAAAGGACTAAAGAAAATAGAAGCAATAAAAAGTGCTATTATTCTCAGTGAAGCACCCCATAAGCCTGTTGATTTGGACAAATTTCTGAACCTTTACACTGGCAGTTGCAAGAAAAGTTCACCACTCACACTGCAAGGGAAGGCTTTGGACAGTTGTCTGAGGCGTCAGGTCAGTTTGTTTCCTTCTTTGCTAGGAAGCTATTTTACATCACTTTTTCACAGCATTTTGAAGGATAAACTATAAGAAATACTTAGATATTGAGAATCCATATATAGGAATTCAAATTTAGTTTTAGCAACAGGTCAACATTCCTATAAACTAAACCAGTGATTTCCCTTGGTGTTTTGTAAGCATGAATAAAAACTCACTAGTTCTGCTATCTCATTGGCAGCCTGAAAGCTGAAGACTGATGTACTTATTGGCAATCTAAAGAGCAGCTTGATTGCTTTATGTCTTACAAATCTCAATTCAGTATTTCATGGCTTACAAAAGAACTTCTGAACTATGAAGCTAATCTCTTTTAGAGTAGTGGTTGAAACAAACAATTAGCTTCCTTCATGCATGGAAGAAATTTCTCCAAACTCTTCCTCTTCAATAAATCTTCAATCAGATAAATGATTAGTATTTTAAAAAGAAATTTTCCTTACTTCCATGACTATTACTGATGAATCTCATGTTCATAATTTAGAAATTATTTATATAATAGGTCAGCTCAAAATAGATCAGGTTATACTTTTTGTAGCACATTGATTTACTACATTAATTGCATCAAATAACAGTATTTTACTGTTTTATTTTCTGCACAATGTGCTACTTAAAAATCTTACGAAGAAATGTTTTTATAGATATCATTGGCAATTTTGGAACACTATGAGGTTATACAGAAATGCAACCTAACCTGAATGTTTGTGCCACAGATGTGCCCAACTACCTAAGAGGCATTACTAGTGTAATTTTAATATCTTTTGATGGAAGTAAATATGGAGACGTTTTCAGTAGTCTCTTAGACCTACACGGAGCCTAACCTGTGATGGGAAGCAGAGCTGTCAGTTAGCAACTTCAATAAGCACCAAGCATAAGATTAACTTAATTTCTTTTTGACCATTTGATATTATTTTTGAAATGCCAGATCATGAGAATAAATTTAGGCTAAGTTGCTTGTGGAAAAATGATACTTTAATTTTGTGTATTGATCACTTTATTCAAGCTCATATATATGACACTGTACAACTATACAACTACAATATGAACATTTTAATGTCCCTAACATTGGTTCTCATCAGGTTTTTGTAAAATCTTAATTTCCATTTATTTATTTATTTATTTATTTATTTATACTTTTTGCCTCTGGACTCATTTGCTTCTCAGTAGATTTTTTTTCTTTTAGCCCAGCTGTTTCTCAAAGCTTTGTTTTTGTTTCCTATGGAAGGGAAGTACATTGTTTGCTCAATATTCCAAGTTCCAGAAATTTGTAACCTGAGCAATACTAGGCAATTTTTTGGTATTTTCACCATTAGTTTTCAGAAGATCAGATCATTTAACTACATTTAATCAAAGAAACTCATAAATGTTCAGCAAAAGATTGCTGAGAGCCTTCTTTGAAGCAGCTTGCTGTTTGCTGCTCAGTGTCCCTGAGTGCAAAAGAAGTTCCACTGCAAGCACTTTCAGGAAACACTTCCGGGAAAATCCATGATGTCCAGATCATATTTCAAATACATTGTCTCCCCACTCTAGTGATTTATCATAGTGCTTTGATAGTCAAGAGAGATTTTTTTTTTACAATTATGAGTTCCACATTAGTGAATAACTTTTGAACAAGGCCTACTTTCAATACATTGTATCCTCTTTTTTGAGAGTATTGCTTATCAATGCTGAATGTCAGACAATAAATTTTTCAGTAATGAAAAAATACATGATGTGGTTCATCAACAAATGTAAGGCCATGCATTAACAGACTAAAATCATTTGAGGCTGATTGTTGTACTGGATGGTTTTATATGTCAACACAAGCTAGAGTCATAAGAGAGGAAGGAGCCTCAGTTGAGGAAATGCCTTCATGAGGTATGAGATATTTCTCAATTATTCGTCAATAGGCCCCACAGTGGGTGATACTATCCATAGGCTGCTAGTCCTAGGTTCTATAAGAAATCAGGCTGAGGAAACCATATAAAGCAAACCAGTAAGCAGCATGCCTCAATGGCCTCTGCATCAGCTCCTGCCTCCAGGATCCTGCCCTGTTTGAGTTCCTGTCCTTACTTCCTTCAGTAATGAAAATCAATGTGGAAATATAAAGTCCAATAAACCCTTTCCTCCCCACCTAGCTTTTCAGTCGTGATGTTTTGTTCCAGCAATAGAAATCCTAAGACAATCCTTAATATTGGTCCATACATCTTTAAGGTTTTCTTTACTATAAAACCTTTCCAAATGAGAATTAATAAGAATAACATTGTACTATGGTAGTAAATTTAGATATTGGGCACTAGATATATGCTTGAGAGCATGTAGGATGCTTTGCAAGGCTAAATTTGGTATCTGTATGGGAGAGAGATTTTGTTTGTTATTTATAAGAACACTGTGGGTGTGTGTGTGGGTGGGTGTATGTGTGTGTGTGTGTGTGTGTGTGTGTGTGTATAGTGCATGCTTATATGTAGTTTCCAAGTAGTTCAAAGGGTTTTAGAGACCTTAAGATTATATTCACAATATGGCAATAACCAGATTCATGAAAGATAAATTATTACCTGTAATTAAAGCAGAGATAACAGAAGAAGCCTTTTTCAATGAAAGGTTGTATGTGTCCAGCTTTGTGTCATTCTGGGAAGACTTCCCAGATAATCTTTCCTAACACAAATCAGTTAAATGGTTCTAATAGCCAAGAAGAATTAAATCCAAAAAAGAGAGCTCTATGACTTGCCAAAGGTTGCCCAGTTAATTAGTGACAGAATTCTGAGTCATGAAAGAACTTTCATTGTCCAGCCACTTTCTGAAACATGAATGCAATGCTGTAGCTCTGCTGTAGTTACTAGAACCTGCACAGCAATCTTTAGAGAAAATGGGATTCACTTCTAGGAGAAGATTGATGCTTATGCTTGGCAGCTCTCTGATTACTGACTATAGATAATGTTTATATACTATCCATGGCATATCTGAGAATGTACAGAGTAAATATTCAGGTTTTACATAGCCAAGGAAAGAGTTTGTATATTTGGTTTAATGTGTTGGCTCTGAGGCAGGGTCTCAGGTGCCTGGGACTCAAGACAATTCTTCTACCATGGCATATGGAACACTGTAATTACAAACACATAGCACCATGGTGAGATTCTATGCAGATCTAAAACAGCCAAGCAAATGTTGCTTCTCACCTGGTTAAGACTGATATTCCCTATCTACTCCTACTCATAGGAGCATGCTCATAACACTAAACATCATCACAAATTGCATATAGGAAACAGAAAAAAATCAGAGTTACTTAAGTCTGTGTACCTATGAGAGACCATTAAGGCAGCATAATGAATGACAAGGGTTAAACTTGTCTTTAGAAGCATCAGTTTCTTCATCTTCACCATTCTAGTCAGTCAGTATCTCCTTTTTGTTCCTATCAAAGGATGCTTTTAGGAAAGAGTGTTTTTTGCCAGTTACTTTTTTATCATTCTCTATGACATACCTATTTGGTTGTATTAGTATCTGTCCTGTCCGATTTGATGCAAAACAATGAAGGCTGCTTCCCTATTAAGTTACATTATCATGCGTGCATTGTTCAGAGGTGGTCAACAAAGACTCAAGTCCATAGTGAGAAGCATTTATCCTTAAACACTCTTGAAATTGAGGGATGTGTATGGGTATGTAGTATTAGGATGAGTACCATGTATGGGGGCGCTCATTGTGAGGCCTGAAGATCCGAAATACAGAATCTGGCTACATATGCAAGGACTTGGATTGAATATCTAGTGCTACAAAATAAAATATATAGATAGAATGATAGATAGATAGATAGATAGATAGATAGATAGATAGGCTGACAAAGAGACAGATGATAGATAACATAATTTCTGAATGAAAAGAAATGCAATTAGAAGAGAGTAAGAAAAAAGAGAATAAGAAAGGGACAATGGAAGGAGAAGGAAGGAAACATGTGAGCATAGAAAGAATGGAGTCAGCCTAGCACAGTGAAATTACAAGAAAGTCTTTTCATGGGCTCTATTGTGGGGATCCTGGTGACTTACAGTAGACAGGTGCCACGTCCTATTTCTTTAGAACAAACCGCGAAGCATGTGGTGACAATCTCAACTGCATGATGGGTGACACAGCTGGGGCGTGGGCCTCTCAGACATCTGTGGTCAGCTCCAGGCAGTTATTGCTACTGATTTATATCCAAATTCAGCTCTTAAAAATCTCAAGCACCTATTTACTGGGAGAAATAGTAGGACTTGAAAACTTCTAACAGGAGAACACATTATACTTTGAGAGGAAATACATTTCAAAAAAAATCTTCAAACATTTATAATACATTTTAATCTTAATAAATTCAAAACATTTTAGTTGTTGTTTGAGACAGAGTCTCATTTTATAACTCTGACTAGCCTGTAACTCTCTCTGTAGACCAAGCTGGCATTGAACTCACAGAGATTGACCTGTTCTGCTTCAAAAGTGCTGAGATTCAAGATCCCAGCATACCCAGATTCAATAACATTTTAATAAAAGCTTCATATCTATGTCAAGTGGTCAATTTATCTAACCCCAAAATATAGAATTATAACATTTCCTTTTTAATAAAGTCAGAAAGATTCTGCTGTTGCTCAAAATGTGAATATTTGACTATAGCTTCATTTCCCTTTTATTCTGTATCGAAAAAGCTAGGGGCCAAGACATTCCTTCTTTTCTTGATAATTTTAAGACTCTTATTTCACAAAAGGAGAAAGATTAAGACTAGAACTACTTCCTAGCATTTCCACACCAGTTTCCTTTGGGAGTGAACTATGCAGGCACTATTTGTTCCTATACTCATTTAAATATGCCAGCCGAGGTATAAGAAAACCTAACTTCCATGTTAAAATCCACATCTGCTTATGCTAGAATGAAAACCCATCTGAGAATCAATGAAGCACATGGAGAGGGTCTAATTAAATCCCCATGCCATTTCCTTTAAAACTGTCAAATTGAAATTGTAATCGTGTATTCATTCACCCCCAATGGTGTAGTGGTAATTTTAGAAGTGGGAATATTTAAGCAATGAGACCCAACAGTGTGTGTTTTGCTAGGATATCAACAATGGTGGATATTTCTTGGGTATTCAGCCAGTAGTCTGGAAACAAAACCTCTTCTAAATAGCGAACCACAAAAACTTGTCCAAGTGTACACCACACTAATAAAAAACACAGAATACTGTGCAGAGAATAAGAATTCACAGTGAATGTACTTATTAGGAAATAACAAAACAATCCTAAACTAATGAAAATAATACAAGGGATTGGCACATTAAGTCAAAGTGAGGGTGATGCATACCACAAATCAAAAATCAAACTGAGGTTTCTGGCACTGAAGTCACAGGAGCAATCCAAAATCTTATTTTGCCTGCTATCCTTTGTCATCTAATTGTGTTCTTGCCTTAAATGGTTGTGAGCTAAAATCTAATTGAGTAAGTATAGGAGGATCTGCTGCCTTGTTTAGAGGGTGGCACATATTTGAGGATGATGCTATTTGGAATATGAGTTGAAGTAGCCGCATGTTCTTCTCTTACACAAAAATTCATGAAAACTCAGAACTGCAATTGTCTTAAATAACAACAGACAACAGCAATCACACAATACAGTTAATTTACTGTCTGTGTTCAGTCACATCCTAACTTAGGACAGGAGCATTGTTCAAGTTTTTTAAAAAAAAATTTTTTTATCCTCCTGCTTCTGGGATACAGTATAGTTTACACAACCTAAGCCTCTTGTTTTGATACGGTCGCTCACTGACTGAAGGGCTGAATAGAGAACCAAGAATAATAAGGAGAATATGGTAGCATTCTAAGTGCCTACATATACAGATGTCATGCTTTTACTCACTTCCTGTCATTTTAAACACTCCTGTCCTGCCCTATTCTATAGGAATAGGAGTCTGTTCTATAACTATAGACAAGGCAGGAAAGGTCATTGCAGTGGAGCATCAACAAAAAACAATGCAGATGGGGAGGAGGATTTGAGCTGCTGTTTGCCCATCTCTATACCACTCCACACAAGTGCCTCTCAAAATGCTTTCCTCAGTCAAGCTAGGCCATCCTTCAAGGTCAGCATGTGAAAATGTAGCAACAACAGAGACAACTGAGAAAGGTTCCATTGTCCTGTGTGTCTAGGGTGACCTTCAGGGAAGAATCAAGAAAAGTCAAGTTGACAATGAACAAAAAAAAAAGTAAAACTTAATACCATGTCTGTGTAAAGCTGTATAAAGAATGGAGTAGACTAAGGTTCATTCAAATCTGAAGAGTAACTAGGCAACATGTGGACATGCTTCTCAGAGTCCTCTCTGCTTTGCTTATCACATTTTTTTGTCTTTGGTGCTTAGGAATAGGTGTTGGGATATCTGGGAACTCAGGAAAAATGGAACAGTCCACTGCTTTCATTAAATTAAATTTTTCCTTTCATCCTTCTCTGGTGGTACATCAAGAGTACCAGGAGAGGAGAGACATGACGTAAGTCATATGTTACATTCTGTTCCCTACTCTGGAAACCCATGTCCATAGAAATTAACAAAATGTAAAGACAATTTAATGAAATGTCACATTCACAAATCAACTGTAAGAATTGAAAACTATTTAAATACTAAGAGAATCCATAAACTGTGTCTCTTCACAATAAATCAAAACACTCAAATCAGAGTTCACCCCAAAGAGAACAAATAAAAGATTCTAACAAAATTCCAATGTTAAACTCAGCTAAAAGGTTAGATTAGAAAATAAAGATAAAGCATAAATATTATGGAATATTTCAAGCTAAGGTCAATCACATTCAAAAAAATTTTTTAAAAAAGTATTGTTTGAGCTCCTATGTTTCCATAATACTGTTTTTGTGATTATTTTGAAATGTTTTGCTTTGTTGTTGTTTTGGTTTGGTTTTGTCTGTTTGTTTGTTTGGTTGGTTGGTTAGTTTGATTTGTTTTTTTTTTTTTCTATTTAACAAAGGACATTGTTTTAATATGCATATACTCCTGTTCTCCCAGATTAGTGATAAATTTCTAAAATCTTGCAAAAATATTATATAACCATTATTGTCAATCTTCATTGGAATAATTGCAAAATTATACATTATTTATCAGTGATGTCAAAACATGACCCAAAATTAAAATAAAAATAGTCTTACAGCTTTATTTCCAAAATTTTAAAGATGTGAAAGTATTATTACTCAACCAAAGATTTAACATAGTCTATCATTTTATTTTATTTTTTGAAGTATTATATATTAAACCAAGGGCCTCATAGGTACTAGGTATGTGCTCTCTATGAACATCCAGCACTATAGATATACATAAGTAGGTTCTAACAGTATCATCTGTTTTTATTAGTATAGAACATGCTTTTTTATTTTTATATATCATGATATCTACAGTGAAAGAGATATATGTTCATTAAAATAAATGCTCTGGTTACCAACAAATTGGATTAAGAGGTAGTAATTTTATAACATTCAGATGATTCATTTTTTCATATATGTACTTATACAGAAATTGAACTGGGCTGTTGGTAAAGATAAAGTATTATTACCAGCCTAAAATATAGGATTCTGCTATAGTACATGTATATTAATTATGAAAAATAGCTATCTATTTAATTGGTCTTTGTCCAGATAAAAGATATACAAGATCGAACATATGCAGTTCTAAGCATTTGAGATAACACCTTGCTTTTTTCCAGAGAAGAAAAACAGCAAAATCCTGTTGAAATGGCCACTGTTTTAATTAGGGATGTAGTATCATGAAATACTTATTTGTTGTTTTTACTCTATCTGTGAAAAAATCTTGCCTATTGCACATCGTCTAATTCTGTTGGTATTCAGATAGTTAAGTAAAAGCATCGATTTCTCAGAAGTACTTAGAAATTAAACTTTACCAGCACAACAATGGCTTACCAAAGATATAGAGATCCAAATTATGCAAGTGAAAAATTTACCATGGAAGTCAAAGTGCATCCCGCTTACTGTTGATTTTGTCATATCTGTGGAGTCATTCTTGTTTCAGGCATGCTGAGATAGCAAAGGTAGGTTGATATGAAAACTATTGTCTGTGGAGGCAGGTAAAGTCAAGGCTAAGAAACTTAATAAACTGTTAATTTAGCTTCATGAAATTCATAAGTTATGTTTAAGAAGGAATTGTAATATCTGATGCAATCCTGATTGCTGTTAATTTGCAAGGGGTTCTGTAGCTGTTTAACAAAGTTCAGGCTCAGTAGTGGGAAGGGCTGCAGGGAACTGCAAGAAAGCAATCTATCAGGTAAATCTCCATGCCAGCATTGACCTGGGATTCATGATGGGAAGAGCATACTATGACAAGAGATAGCTACAGTTCAGATCATTAAGACACAAAACTGTCCCAGGAGGTAAAAATTTCAGGATGCTAGCACTGGTGTTAAATCTCTGTGATGATGCAGACATAACTCACATTTCTCTTCTAGCTTTAGTTCTTATTGATTCTAATTTATACAGAAAAGTAGCTACAAACTGGAGGCTTGCAATTACTAATGTGAGATAAGGCAAAATAACTGGGAAATCTACCTTTTGATGTAATTTATCCCACAAATGTGCATGTATAAACATACATCCACAGTTATGTACTTTTCATTAACTTACTATGAGTGATTTTCTCCAATTAGGGTTTTTTTATTGGTCTAAGCTTACTTCTATGAAGTCTTAAAATATGAGAAATCAGGTCATCCCAGTGGTTTACACTTATAATTCTAGCACTTGGGAGCTTGAGGCAGGAAAGTAAAAATCTACAATTTCAAGTCCAGCTAGGACACAATGAGTTCCAATCCCAGTTTAGGCTGCAAGTTGGAGTCTCCCTTAAAAACAACAAATTGTAGCTCATGCTAATATATATGTTAATCTGTAATTTATATATAAAACATGTATTTTATTGTTTATGATCTTTGACATTAAGTATATTATCTTAAATGTTCAAAATAAATAATCTTACTTGGAAGATTTATGAATTTTTATCATAGATCATGAAAGTAAATGGGAAAACACAATTATGGAATAACCAGGGAAAACATACACATTTCCAAATTTGATTTTTCTAGTTTTAAGCCCTTTCTTTTTTTAATTTTATTTATATAAGTACACTGCAGCTGTCTTCAAACACACCAGAAGAGTGCATTGGATCCTATTACAGATGGTTGTGAGCCACTATATGGTTATGTGGATGCTGGGAATTGAACTCAGATCCTCTGGAAGAGCAGTCAGTGCTCTTAACCTCTGAGCCATCTCTCCAGCCCCTAAGTTTTTGTATTTCTTTCTTTCTTTTTTGGGTTTTTTTTTTTGTTGTTTTGTTTTTGGTTTTTTGTTTGTTTGTTTGTTTGTTTTCAGGACAGGGTTTCTCTGTGTATCCCTGGCTGTCCTGGAACTCTGTAGACCAGGCTGGCCTCAAACTCAGAAATCCACCTGCCTCTGCCTCCCAAGTGCTAAGATTACAGGCATGCACCACCACCACTTGGCTAAGCCCTTTTTTGATTTAGTTAATGTAAACTCTAAAGTTCTCTAGTGGTAATGTTTCTTGAACACAAATATAAAAAGATTTGTATATGTTTCTCATTGTTTCATTTACTCAGGAATCAGACTGAAAGAACAATGGTTCTGGCTTCCAGGTGACTGAAGAAAACATGGAGAGCATGATGTGTGTTTCTCCTGGGAATGTGTGGATCCAAGTCTCCTTAAGGAGTTCAAATCATTTACTCAAGACATTTGAGGTAATAATCTTCTGGAAAACTTTTTGGCTTCCAGAATTACTAAGTGCTAAATATCTCAGATGGATGCCCTGGAATTTTGCACATAGTGACACAAGACACTCCACCCCAAGCCAGAGTGCCAGGGTGTCAGCTATCTTGACACCTCTACATTTTTGTGCAATTCCTCTTCATTAAAACAATACAAACACTTCCATGATTCTCATTTAGAATCTATATTAGTGCTTTTCTAATTGACAAGAGTAAATACCTGACAGGAAACAACTGAACAGAGGAATGGTTTGTTTTGGACTACAGTTTCAGGAAGCACTGCATCTTGTCACAGTGACAAAGTCTTGGTAGCCAGACCTTGAGCCAGCTGATCACATTACATCCACAATCAGGAAGTGGAGAGTGGTGCATGCTGATGCTCAGCTCACTTACTCTTCTGTATTCAGTCCAGAATTTCAGTCCATGATGCCACTCACAGTGAGGATGGTTCTCATGACATCAACTAAAATAATCCAAATAATCACCCCCAGCACAACCAGAGGCTAAATTAATCTAGGTAACCCCTCCTAGGGCTATATCTTAGGCTGAAGATCTATAGAGTAAAGATGATGTAATACTATTACAGAATCTGTTTAAATGATACTCAACTTATCCCTCTAGTTTATACTTAAATGATACTAGAGATTATCCCTCCAGCAATAAACTGTGATATATTCCAGGGGGTGTTAGTACATTATTTAATCTCAACACTAAGGAGGCAATGGCAGGCAGATCTCTGGGGGTCCTGGGCCAGCCATCCAGCTAGTTCCAGGACAGCCAGAGCTGCACAAAAAAATCCTGTCTCAAAATACAAGCAGAAGTTGTGGGGGGGGGGG
>JADRCD010192942.1:9194-31115 GCA_019843815.1 Montemys delectorum | reverse complement strand
GGAAGGAGAAGAAGAAGAAGAAGAAGAAGAAGAAGAAGAAGAAGAAGAAGAAGAAGAAGAAGAAGAAGAAGAAGAAGAAGAAGAAGAAGAAGAAGAAGAAGAAGAAGTTGTGATAAAAGTATGTAAGATTTCTCCAAATATTAAAATTAGGTACAAGAGTATGAGGAACAAGATTATTATTGATACATGTTAACATTAGCACATCTCAGATGAGAAAAGTCACTTTTCTTTGTTTTTCCCTGAGAAAACAATAATCAGATGGTACTCTGCAGTCTGAGAGCTGAAATGTCCTAAATACAGACAATGGTAATGAGAACTTCTTAAAGAGTCTAAGCCAGACTAGTAAATATATATAAAACCCCCAGAAGCTAAAAGAAAAACAGTCTCAGAGAATTAAAGGGCAATTGATGCCAACCTTTGCTTTTCCTGGTGCTGTCTTCAGAATCTAAGATTCAGACCTTTGACTTAGGTGTCCTGATGTACTTCTGTAAACTAAAAATACTTTAAAATCCCCTGTTGAGTGAATTACAGTAAGTGCATTTATTTGGTAAGTTATATATACATATTTATTTATCCCAACTGGTTTGGAGAATTACAGTAAGTTTTTTATCTCTTACACCAGATTTCTGTGTTAAAAATGGAAACTCTGTGCTCATGAGACAGCTCAGTGACATGACCACCAGAGAGGTGCAGGTATTCTTCTTAAATAATACATAACATTCATTTTCTGTATTAACACTGATATAAACATATAACTTAGATTCTTTTTAAATGTCAGTATTGGACTTCAGACCCACACAACAAGAATCAAGCTTGGCAACAGAAACTTGGGGAGTTAGCAATCATCTCTCCAGGTCTTCCTTCAGAAGTCCTAGCTCACAGCCATCCCTTCACTAAAGCACATAGTCCCCAGCCACTCTCTAATCTATGTTCTTAATCTCACAGATAGTGTACTCCTCATGCTACCTTATATAAACTTCTCCTTGCAAAAGACCAAGACCATAGCAGAAAGTCATATCCAATCAAAATGCAGAGTTGTAGAGTCCAATCCCAGTGGACATATATACAAAACAGTTTCAATACATAAGGCTCAGGGAACATTGGGGAAGAAAGGGCTAAAAGATTGTATGAGCCAGAGTATCAGGGAGTTTGTCATGAGATTGTGTCTCCCAGGAATGTTAGAAGCTAAATCATAAAGTCTTACCAACATGACTGCCTAAAATGAGCTGGATAAGTACAACAATAATAAGTATGAGAAAATATGTGGGTAAAAGCCCAGAAGGGCTCAACTTTGTACAAAAACTATAGAAAACTAAAGGATGCTGAAAGTCAAAGAAATGATCTTTTCAGGGAAGAGCACACCAATTGGTTATCTGGTACTAAATGTCAAGTCTACAAACAAGTAGCATATAGACTTAAAGGCTGAATTTATGTATTTAGGAATATATGTGTGCACACATATATGTGCATATGCACACACATATATGCATGTAACAACACTATTAACAAAGCCATAAATTTGAAAGAAACCAAGGAGAGATGTTCAGAGAAAAGAAAGGAAGTGATACATAATGGAATTGATCTCAAAATATTAAAAGCAATAACTTTTAAGATGATATGTTGTTTCATATATAGACCAATGCCAGAGACATTGTAATAACTCTCTAATAAAACTTTCTAGGACAACAACAGCAGAAAAACACTATCCTGGGCAACTTTATGAACTTAATTGTAGCCAGTCACAAAATCAAATAAGGTAGAAAAAAATCTTAAGGAGGGTTGCAAGGTATAGAACACTTACACTGCATACACAAGACCCCAGGTTCAATCGCAAATACTGTAAAACCAAAAAGAAATAAAACTTTATTTTCACATGATTTCAATTGTTTATATTTATTAAAACACTTTGTTTCAAATGTATTGACTAAACACATATATTGTATCAGAACAAGTAACCAGACCATGAGAAGCAAGATTCCCCATATACCAGAGTCATTGCCAGATGTCAATTAAGTAGCAGTTGAAGTCATATCAGTGGAGTATAATTTATGAAACTTCAGCTGCATTAAAACAACCAAGGGTGACTTGGTAGCAGTGATTTGATTAGTTCCCTAGAAGAACCTGACTCATTATATTCAGATAAGACTGTTTCAAACCTTAAACACCAGAAGCTAATGCTGATCTCAGAGGAGATTGGGACCTAGTGAATTTAATTATATTTAAAATCTATAGACTATAGTCAAAGTCATTCATTTCCCAGTGATACTGATGCTGGATAACTGTTCAAAACGCTTTATGACATATATCCCTCCTGGTTCTCAATCATGCATATGGCAGAAGCATAGAAAGGGATTATTTTGCTCTGGGATTCTCACACCATTATGACACTATCCAGTGTCACTATGTATTCGCCACTATGGCAATTGTAATACTTTGTAGACTGGTGGAAAATACATCTAAAAATAACTGTACCATTTCTGAGCAAAAGCAGAGGTAATTGATGTTTCCTAGAAAAATGATCCCACCTGGCTTTGTAGAAGAGCAGCATGAGCGTTTCTGTGCAGGTAGATCCAGAGCAGAGCTTTGTCCGCGGTATCATGGCAAGTCTCTGAAGCCCCAAAGCAAGGTTCATAGAGTTTCTTTAGAATGCTCCACTTGAAACTCAGATTACACTATTTAAGTGGCCTATGGAGTTCTCTATTAAAGGCTCCCTGCTGCTCAGGCATTTTTCCCCATTATAATACATTGCTGTAGATATAACATTGTAGATGCTCTGTCATTTAACTAATACAGTTCAAAAAGTTTCCATCATTGTGAATGCTTCTAAATTATGTCATGACAAATAAGCTAAAAGATGCTTATTTAGCAAACACATCATATAACATATCAGCATTAAAGTACTAGTTCTGTATTTCAACTTCCCCCATATCATAAGGTGCCGAGCAGAAAAGCAGTAGATACATTACAAATATAAGCAACTTTGGCAGCAAGCTCATTTGTAAATGTCTATTTGTAAACTTTAAGTGTACTGCTATGCTCTAACTTACACCCTTCAAAAGTCAAATGGGGATGCAGGGAGCTCATTACTTAGCTTTTCCTTTTCCCTCTAAGAAATTGGTAATCGACCACTGGGATATTTGTGCCTGCTTTAGGCAACCTGCAAAGCAGGCAAATGAAGCAATTCAAAGGAAAGCAGTTTCCAGAAGAAAATAAAACATAGGTCCTATGGCTGAATTGTTTGGAAAGACTTTTTTCAACTCTCCTCTGAAAACAGGATTAAAATGAATGCTAAAGCTGTCTTAGGAATGGAAGTTATTTTCCAATCATTTGTCTTCCCTCTTTGCTGAAGCTGAGCATCCTCGCTTACTGTACATTGTAAAATATATCAATTTCTTGGGTTTTAGAACCAGAGAAGCCTGAACTCCATATCAGCCTCTACATCATGTCTCATAAGCTATTAGATAAGTTGTTTGACTGAAACTACGCACATATTTTTATATCTATAACATATTAATCTTTGTGGTTTAAGTTAATAGCTTTTGAGGTAGGAAAAGCATATTTTAAAGCCACATTCTGCAAAGAAGGAAATTAAGAGTAGATGAACTTAGATTGGTACTATCTTAAACATAGAACCATGACAGAATTGAGCACAGACTCCACGACTCCAGGCTTCTCACTGCTGGCTATTTCTATCCCAATATTCAGGATTTTCAACACGTTTTGTTTTTGCTGAGTATTCTGACCTTGCTAATGTAAAGAGTTATTTTCATTTTTAACCCAAACAAATCTTTATTTAATACAGCATGTTAGAAAGTGAAGAGGAAAGATATGTCAAACAGCTCGTCAGGTCAAATATATCTTACATCTGTTATTTTGAAACTTTGTCCCTGGTTCTCCTGAACTGCTTCTACTTTTCTCTTGTTCTCGTATTTCACTTCTGAGCTGAAGCAATGTGTTTCCTGCTCGTCTCTAGAATTCCATGAGTATCTTTGAATAAGTATTGAATAAGTATTCAGGAGGCCATTCATAGGTACAACTCCCTCCTGCATTAATGTTGCCTAGGAACTATTTTGAACGGCATATATTTTCACTACACAATTTACTTGGTGATCTAAAAATTATAGTACTTACAGTGAAAAATGTACCTAAAATTATTGTAAAGTTTTAAATGCAGATTGTATTCATTTCTATTGTAATATGTCACGGTATATAAGTTATGTTCTTCTATTCAGTTGCACCTTTCACTAGAAACAAAATAGAGAAGTCAGTAAGTATTGTGGTTCTAATTCTTCACTGATACTTAGAAAAACCTCCAAGAACATTGTTACTTAATAAGTATCTGTGATATGAATGGATGGATGCTTCCATTGATCAAACTGCATCTCTTTATCGTCCTGTATTCTTACATCCCAACTTTCTTATATGGTGACTATCAGTAAGAATTCCTATCTAAGGCCAATGCAGCTACTTTTATACACTGTATCATGCTTTCTCAACTGCATACTATAAGACTCATACTTAGTCAAGGTAAAAATTTCTCTTCTAATGTCTGCACCATCTATTATACTCTGGAATAAGTTCCATAGCAAATAATGTATATTATAACAAAATAATGTGTTAATATCTATCATTGTGAAAAAGAAGTCTTGAGTCCTAGATTCCTCAAGTTTATCTCCATTCCTCTTGTTTTTATTGAAAAAAATTCATACAATATATTTTATCATTTTTCTCTTCCCCAGTTCCTCCAAGATTCTCCTCATCTCCATACCAACTGAACTTTATGTTCCTTATCTTTTGTGCTATCTTTATAAAAAATGACTAAAATCAAACAGAAAACAAAGAACACATAAACGCCACATATCTCACAAAAACAGAAATCAAAATCTACAAAAGACCAATATGACAAAAAAAATGCTCAACCAAAACAAAATGAGATCAAAAATCTACAAAAATAACATTGAATTCATTTTGTATTTACCAAATTTTCCTGAGCACTGAGGCTGCCCTAAAGTGTGGTTAACCTCCTGGCCCCAACTATTTCCTTCCCTCCCCCTTCTTCTTTTCATTTTTTAAATTTTTGTGACAGAAAAGGTTGAATCTTGCTGATGGTTCACAGAGATTAAGAGTCCAACATACCAGGGGGGCAAGGCAGCAAGCCACCGGCCTAGTGATAAGAGGAAGCAGAAAAATTAGGTTTCTTTTATTCTTTCCTTTTTTGAAATATAATATTTCACCTTTCCTTTCCTATCTCCACAACCTCCCTCTTGCCCTCTTTCAAATTAATGGCTTCTTTATTTTCATTTATGGTTATAAGTATACCTGTACCTATATATATATTCCTAAATATAACCTTGCTCAGTCTATATAATAATATATATGTTTTCAAAGTAGACCATTTGGTATTTGATAATCAATTGGCATGTTCGTCCCTGAGGAAGACTATTTCTCTCACCCACAGCATTCCTTAGTTGTCTGTAGTTTTGTACCAGGTTGAATCTTTTGGGGCTTTTCCCATCTCTTTTGGCATATGTGTTATTGTTGTCTTTGTTCAGCTAATATTTGGGCTGTCATATTGGAGAGACTTCATATTGGAGAGATTTCTAGAAGACACAACCTCATAGAAAACTCTGATTTTGGTGGTTTATCTAATTATAGGAAAGTCTCCATTTTATTTAGGTTTTCCACCTTAGTGGAATGCAAGTTTTAAAAGTAGGCCCTTATACTTTCTACTTTAATACTCCTTGTAGTGTTTTCCTGTTCTTTTCTGATTCTGTTAAATCTCTTCCTTTTGATCAGTTGAGTCAAGGGTTTCCAGTCTTAACTTTCAGAGAACCAGCTCTTTAGATTTGATGATTCTTTGCATTGTTTCCTTTGCTTTGATTTCTCTTATTTCTGATTTCATCTATATTACTTTTTGCAATCAACTCAGTTTAGATTTGATTTATTCTTGCTTTTCTGAAGTTTTTAGTTGCATCATTAAGTTATTTGTATTTTTTTTGTTTCTGATTTTTTTTTAATGTAGACATTCAGAGCTATGCATTTTCCTCAGGTTGGCTTTTACTGTTATCCCAGAGGTTTTTTTTATGTTGTGTTTCTATTTTTGGCTAGCTCCAGAATTTTTCTTATTTCATACTTGATTTTTTTTCTTTGACTCATTCATCATTCAGCAATGAGTTGTTTTATGTCTATGGGTCTGTGTATTTCTGAGATATTTGTTTGCTGTCAGTTTTAAGTTTTACTGTATGAAGCTAGATATAATACATGGATTGGTTTCCTTTTCTTTTATTTCTTTTATTGCAAATGGATTTGTTTTCTCATGTAATATAGAATAATATAATATCTCACATAATACATGCTAATTATGGACTCTTATCCTTCTAACTCCTCCCAGCTGCTCCCCACAATCCCTCCCATCTGGATCCTCCCCTGTCTGACTCTTACTAGAAGAAAACAGGTTTCTATAGGATAATAATAAAAAAAGAAGATATGATAAAATTAAAAATAATAAGACAAACAAATATAACACATCAGAATTGAACAAACAAAGAGAAGGAAAAGGAGCCCAAGAGGAAGCACAAGAAACAGAATTCTACTTATTTGCACAGTCAGGAATCCCATTTTAAAAAACAAAACAAAACAAAACACTAAACTGTAAGTCATAATATATACACACAAAAGGCCTGCAGGGTAAACAAAAAAAAAAAAAAAAAAAAAAAAAAAAGGAGAGAAGAGAAGGGGGCAGAATATATATATTCCATATATACATATATAAATAAAGACTAAAAAATATGTTTTAAACAGAAAGAGCCACAATAGGACATTATAAGACTAGAAACCTGAAAAAATCCTGTGTGGTTCATTTTCTGTTGGTCACCTACTGCTGGGCATGCAACTTATACTTAAGAGTAGTTTATTTCCCCAATGAGGCTCCCTTAGAGAAAAGTAAATTTTCATTTGCAAGTGGTTATGGGCTGGAGATGCCCTCTCAGTTAGTGATGGAGACATGTGTTCACTTTTCCTTTTGGCTCTAGGACCCCATCTGGTACAGAGCAGTGAGGGCTCTGTGCATGCTGCAGCAGTCTCTGTGAGTTCACATTTGCATAGATCACGTTGATTTAGGATGTCTTGTTTTCTGGTGTCCTCCATGCTGTCTTGCCTTTGCCTTTACAGTCTCTCTGCTTCCTCTTCCTGAGATTCCTTGAGGCCTGAAAGGAGGAATTTAATGGGATATTTCAAATGTCTCTGGCTCTCTGCGTAATGCCTGTCTGTGGGTGTCTGTATTTGCTCCCACCTGTAGAAGGAGGAAGGATATCTTATGACCTTTGAGCAAAGGAATGATCTGTGAATAAAGCTGAATATCATTAGGAGTCATAATAAAATGACATTTTTTGAGAACAGTATTATTTGATTTTATACTAGATCCTTTGTCTATCTAGTCTCAGGTCCTAGGTCACTCAAGCAATCTTGGGTATAGGTTCTATCTCATAATATGAGCCTTCAATCAAATCCGACATTGGTTGCTTACTTCCACAAACTTTGTACCCCCATCCCAGTAGAGCAATTTTAATATTTTTGAATTTGTAAGGGTTTTGCTTTGTATCCCAGTATGTGGTCTATTATAGGAAATCTTCTGTGTGCTTTTGAGAAAAAATGTGTGATGTCAATTAATTCTGATGTTCCTGTTTGCTTTTGACCAGATGACCTGTCAAGTGGAGAAAATGGGGCGCTAAAATCACCTACTATTAATGGAATGATGATAATCTCTGTCTTAAAGTCTAGTCATCCATGTTTTATGAAATATGAGTTTGATATATATAACAATAGTTCATACAACTAATTTGATTATAATAAAATACCTTTTAAAAAATCTCTTCTGATTAACTTGTTTGAAGTCTGTTTTATCAGATATTAGGATATAGATTCATGCTTCTTTCTTGGTCCAACTTGAGAAAGTTTTGTCTGTCCTCTTACTCCAAATTGATACCTATCTTGAAATTCTTATTTCTTGTTGACATCAGATACATGAATTGATCCATCCAGTCAGCTATGTCTCTTGACTGGAGGAAAAAAAGACCATTGATATTTAAAGCTATTATGGAAATGTTTGTGTTAATTGTGGTCATTGTGCTGTTGATTTTTGGTGTTGTTGCTTGTGTTGTCATGTGTACCTTGTGTTTTAATAATTATGGATTTATAATTCTCTCTACAGTCTGTCTACTGTGCTCATTCCTTTTTTCAGACCAAAGTATTTAAGTTGGTTTGTTGGATATAAATATTTTTAGGCTGTTTGAGTCATCAGAAGTTTTACTTTGTTCTTCAGTTATGGCAGAACATTTTGCTGGGTATAGTAGTCTAGGATGACCATCATAGTCTTTTAAGCCTTGAAATGCATTACTCCAGGTTTTTTCTCACTTTCAAAGTTTCTACTGAGAAAGTATCTGTTATTCTCATAGGTTTTTCTTTACATGTAATTTGTATTTTTTTCTTTTGCAGCTTTCAATATACTTTTTGGATCATGCATACTTTGTATTTTAACTATATGATGAGGGGGTCTCTTTACTTATCTGTTTCGTGTTTACTTTGCTTTGTGTATCTGTTTAACTGTGTCTTTCCTTAGTGTGTGGGGAATTTCTTCTGTGATTTGTGGAAGGACTGCTCTATGCCATTGACTTGGGATTCTCCCCCTTCACTATGCTTATAATTTGAATACTTTGTTTTTTCTTACATGGTGTCCTATATTTCATGTATTTTTTCTGTACATTTTAAATTTTTCATATTTCTTTCTTAATTGGCCTAGATCACCTGCTCTATTCTAATATTCTATCTTCTGCTAGATTCATTTATCCTGTAAGGCTTTGAATTTTCTAGTTGAGATCCTGGATATTTCAATTCCTTCTTTATGTCAGCCATAGTCCTTCTGAATACTTCTATCTTCTTGTTGGATTTTGTTCTGAAATCTTGACTACCTTTGTCATTTACATAAGCATCATGTTTTTGTTCATCTGGAATCTCTCAGGTACTTATTCTCCTAAGCGTTCTCCTTTTCCTTAATTTTAACGAGCTGTTTTCTTTGTCTTCTAAAACTCCATGAATTCTTTGATGACGTTTGTGAGTATTATTTAAATACTGTGTTCTGGTGTGCATCTCGGTAATTCTTATTAAGAAACATTTCTACCTTGTGATAGGTTTGGGAAAGATTATATTGGCTTGACTTCTCATGCTGTTTATATGATTGTAATGAAATCTAGTCATGTGGAATTTTTTGTTGTTGTTTTTTTCAAGATAGGGTTTCTCTGTATAGCCCTGGCTGTCCTAGAACTCACTCTGTAGACCAGGCTGGCCTCGAACTCAGAAGTCCACCTGCCAAGTGCTGGGATTAAAGGCGTGTGCCACCATTGCCTGGCTGGAATTCTTTTCTTAGTTCTAAATCTGATATGAATAGAGAAGGTTGGGACATAAAAGCAGTTGAGCAGGTAAGTTGATTGGTTCAAGATAGACCCTAAAGAAATATCTTATCTAGTCTCTTTACATGAAATTTTAAATAACTATCTATATTTCCTAACTATATTTTTCCCATTCTGATTCATTCACTTTATTTTCTATAAACTGAGAATACAAACTCTAAGAAAATAGAAATATTGCCTAACTTTTATGGCTATATGCCAATTCTTGCAAAGTTCATTGACTATGGTTGATACTTATATATATATTGTACCAGGTCAATGACTTCTCTCAATTATGAGAATATAGGGGAAGAAGATAACCTCATTACAGGTAAAGTTACACTGCTTCTCAGTCTGTACAGAAACTGCATAGAACAGAATGATTTCAAAGGGAAAATTTATTTATGTTTTATTAAACACTAGAATTTGGTGCTAGACAAATACAACATCTGATTTCATATAATGAGTGTTTTTAGAAAATATTTTATTTTAGTGCTATAGTTGCTGAAAAGTATAAATCCTATATAACATAAAATTCATAACTTAGTAACCTACTATATGGAGAGCACAAGTCATACAGATCTCCTCGTGTCATCTTGTAAGACATGTGCCATTATCTGAATTTTTCTAGTACATGCAATGAAACCCATGATACTTAATAAACTTAATGAAAGAAATTAATGAACTGATCAGGGATGTAATTATTTCACTCCAATGTCAAAACTGCAAGCTCCCTTTCTTCTTTTTTCTTCTGTCTTATCTTTTTTTCTTTTGTCCTTCCTGAAATATCTCTAAAATATAAAGTCAAAAATCAGCAAACCCTACCATGAAACAGAAAATGAAAGGAGAACTATTCTATATTTTGAATTTCAGAAAATTTTTGCAGATTTTATGTAGGAAGAAAGAAAGAAAGAAAGAAAGAAAGAAAGAAAGAAAGAAAGAAAGAAAGAAAGAGACAGAGAGAAAAAGAAAGAGAGAGAGAGAGAGAAAGAAAGAAAGAAAGAAAGAAAGAAAGAAAAGAAAAGAAAAGAAAAGAAAAAAAGAAAAAGAAAATGTCCCACTTAGATTTATAGCAATCCATTATTTTATATGGACCACCCTGCAATTCTCATATTCTCTCCAGGCTCTTTTTGTTTCATTTAAACATATTTTTCTCTCTCAAACAAAGGTTTCACTTATGATGAGCTTAATTATTATTTAAAGGACTGTTCAAGCCATTTCAGACTACACCTGTTTTCTCCTGCTAACAGATTCTACTTAGGTGTGAGCCCATGCAATTGTTAATGTCCTTTCTCTTTTCATTTTTGAAAATTATTTACTTTTTCATGTAAATTGGTTTTTATATTTTTCTTGCATGTGTGTCTAAATGAAGATGTCAGAACTCCTGGAGCTCAAATAACAGACAGTGACAAGTTGCCTGCCACGTCGGTTCTGGGAGTTGAACCCAAGTCCTCTGGAAGAGCAGCCTGTATTCTTAACTGGTGAGCCACCACTCCAGCCCCTGGATGTATTTTTCCAAATATGGTCTTTTATACACTCTGTAGTTCAATACAAATTGTTACGTGGTATGGAACAAAGACTATTTCACACCAAAATAGTCTCTGCTTTAAATACAGCTTTTTCCCACCAAGTTATGCTCTGAAATACTTGAGCACTAATAAATCCTGACTATAAGGATTTCAACTCATAATACTTATATTGTCCAGCACACTGAAATATTTCTAGTGTGTTGGAAATAAATCATGAAATGCCAACATTACAGATTCTTTCCCTGGTGAATCCCAATTCTCCCTTCAGTATATATGTTTTAATTCAGATCAAGATATTATATTTCACATACTATATGTTTATATATCCAAGCACAATCAGGAAAAATGTAAAAAACAATGAAATACCATTTCATACATCTTGTTGGTGAAGAACAGGATCAAATAATAAGCATACCAGTAGAGGAAGAGCCATTTAGAGAAATAAATTGAAAGTACATAATTAAACTCCTGATGGAAAATGGGTATACTCTTTGATAAAGGCACTCTACTTTCTATTTGATAAAGCTCCTGCTACTTAATAAAATGCCACAGACTGGGTGGGCCGAATAGCAGACATTTACTTTTTTAAAAAGAATGCTGGGGGCTGGAAAACCTACTACCAGGTCATTATCTGGATTTGATTTTAAATGAAGGTGCTATTTATGGCTTATAGATAGTTAACACCTCACTATGTATTTTGTGGTAACTTTCTCTTATAGAGGAATTGGGAAGGAAGGAAGGGTGAGGAAGGGATAGAGGAAAAGGTGGAGGGGTCTTTCTTATCTCTTCTTCAAGCATGTTAATCCCAACAAGAGGGCACTAGCCACATGGCCTCATCTGAATCTAATTACCTCTAAAGGGCTGGCTCCACTTCTAAATACCATCATAACAAGGATTAGAGATTTCTGTCCTGATTTTGAGAGGTATGCAAACAAAGGGCCCACAGTGCCAACAGGGAACAACCTTTGAACCATAGAAACAAAAGCTTATTTAGTCCCTGCAGTATTACTGGTCTGACTAAAATAGGTTTACTCTTCCATGGTTAATTCTCAAAGTAATTCTGATTGAAAAAGGGATCTGATAATGATAAGTATAGTGATCTGATAATGATAAGTATAGTGATACAACTAATATTACCACTTTTTTAAAAGAAAAGGCTATAAATATAATAGAAATGTATTGAGAAATAAAAACAAGAAAAAATATACATCAGAGTTATAATCGATCTTCTGTAGTGGTGATATTAATGGGAAAAATTATCTACTATCAGTTCTAGTGATGGATGTTCTGTTTTTATTTTTAAGTTTTTCCCTTTAAAATTAATTTTAAGAATAATTAAAATTTTAGAATTTGAGAGATTCTACCATTACACACAGGTTGAAAAATGATATCAGGCTGCAGGACTTTGAAAGAGATTTTGTTGTCTTTATCATAATTGTAACAAATATTTTCAGAATGACCAGAGTTCTCTGGAAGAACTGCTAATAATACACTAAATGTTCAAATGCAACCTTTTCCCAGGAGTTTAGAGAGATGGCTCAGTGGTTAAGAGCACTTGATATTTTTGCAGATCTGGTTTGTTTTCTTTCACTCACAATGGTAGCTCACAATTGTCTGTAGCTTTACTACTGAGCATCCACCACCCTCCACTGCCCTCCATAACCTTGCCATAACTACACATGTGGCTCACACATATACATGAAAGTAAAACACTCATCTATGTAAAATAAAAACAAAGACAGGAGTGCTTCAAAGAAATATTCACACAATTGAGATATTGGCAAGACATTTACAAATATAGAAGACATGAAAATATATACTGTAATGTACTAGGACTGGGTGCTAAGCATGGGTAGTGGGCTGTTTGCATAAATTGCAATATGAGTAACAGAGTAATCATGTCCTATACTGACTAAACTAAAAGAAGATAAGAGTGTTGCTGGAAAAGACAAGGTCGGCAGAACTTCAAACTGAACTCAGAATGGACTTAGACAATTGTCTTTCAAAACAAATTGGACTAACTTCAGAGCACTTTATCGGAAAATATAAAGAGTAATTGAGAATATGGAGAAATGAATATGTATATGAAGGAGCTTGTTAAAGCATCTAGGCTAATTGGAGATACTTTCAATTAATTATTATTTTTCAGGACAGTTCAAAAGCTATTTCAAATCATACCCAGTTCCTCTTATAAGACAAGCATTGGAACTGATGCAATGGGAAATGCTGTTTTTCTAAAATTGTATTTTTTCCACAACCCACATCTTTATATATCTAAACTGTATATTCAAAGAATCTAAAATATCCAATTTTTAAACAATAGTGGATGTTAGACTTTTACTGAAACATTTTAAATGGTAATTCACTGATTATTTGGGAGTTTTAAATACTAGAGATTTATTCTTGCTAAAGTTATTAGCTTTGACTGAGGCTACCTGTCCAGTTTATACTCCTCCTCCTCCTCCTCCTCCTCCTCCTCCTCCTCCTCCTCCTCCTCCAATTTCTACCTATTTTAAATCTGACATCTCCAATCTTGTATGATCCAACATTCATGGTCAAAGTTTGGAGTTATTTTAACATATATTTAAAAGCCTTCAGGGCTATTTATTCTATATCAGTGGCAGATTTAGCATGCATGAAGCTGTGCGTGCAATTTTCAGAAGGAAATAAATAAATAAGCCAAAAAACTGTAATAAACCAACTTACTGATTTGAGAACATTTGTTCTAATAGTTGATTAAAGTAAAAGCAAAATGCACTTAAAAATGTGACATACTTTGTGAAGCAAACAATGCTGATAACTGCTGTGAATAGGAGTATTAAATGCAGAGTTACTCTGCATATTTGAATGTTATTATAGAATGTATAATTAAACAAAGAAAGTAAAATAAGAGTTAATATGAGTTGAGGAAGAAAAAATACAGAGAAGGAGAAAAATGAAAGAAAAAACAGAGTCATACTCAGAAATAAATGTCAACAAGAACATCAAAGGCAGGTGTAGTGGTATGTGTATCCCAGAGCGGAGGAGGCAGATGTAAGCAGGTCTTTCAGGTTTAGTGACCAGTTCATCTAATCTACCTAGTGAACACTAGACCAATGAGCGACTCTGTCTCAAAAACCACTGTGGATGGCTCCTGAGAACACATGCAGGTGCACCCTTATCTATATGTGAGCACACAGGAGCATGTACCACATGCATGCTATTTATGAATATAAGTTTTGTCTATGTGTGTGTTATAATTGTTGAAGTGATTTAATTTTGAATCATAATAAAGAAATTCAAAGGCTACTTTTTGTTTTAAGTAATTGATTTATTTTTATATCCTGACCAGTTTCCCAACTCTCCTCTCCTCTCAATCCTTCCCACCTACCTCCTTTACCCTCATCCATTCTTCTCCTTTCTCTTCCGAAAAGGGGAGTTCTCCAATGAATATCAACCTGCCTTGAAATATTAAATTACAGTAAGGCTAGGTGAATCTTCTTCTATCCATGCTAGAAGAGGCATCCCAATATGGGTGAAGGGTCTTAAGGCAGGCAAGAGAGTCAGAGACATCCCCTGCTCCTGTTGTAAGGAGACCAAGCTGTACAACTGTTACATATGTGGAGAGGACCTAGATTGGTCTCATGCATGCTCCCTGGTTGGCAGTTCAGTTTATGTGGGCCTTTATGGTACAAGGTTAATTGATTCTATAGATTTTCTTGTGGTATCCTTGACCCCTCTGGTTCCTAAAATTCCCCTTTCCTGCAGGATTCCCCAAGCTCAACCTAATGTTTCGCTGTGAATCTCTGCATCTGTTTTTATAGGTTGTTGGGTGGATCCTCTCTGATGATGGTTATGCTATGTTCCTGTCTTCAATTATAGCAGAATATCATTAACAGTATTAGGAGTTGGTTCCCTGATACTGGTAGATCTCAAGTTGGACCAGTTATTGGTTGGACATTCCCTCAATTATTCTCTTTATTCCTGCACACATTGTAAATAGTACAAATTGTAGGTCAAAGGTTTTGTGGCTGGGTTGGTGTCCCATTCCCTCCACTGGAAGTCTTGCCAGGTTACAGGAAATGGCTGATATTGCCTATATGGTTCAGGTTTGATATCCTCCATTGCTAGGAGTCTTAGATTGGAGCACTCTCATAGATTCCTGGGAGTTTCCATTCTCCTAGCTTTCTATCTTGTTCCAGAGATCACTCTCCCACCCAATTCCAATTCTCTCTCTCAGTACTCTCCCTCCATTTTCCCCCAGCTTATCCCCTGTTTCCATCCCCACACTTACTTTCATTCATTCTCCCACAGTGTTTATTCTAGTTCCCTTTCTCAGTGAGATTCGTGTGTTGCCTCATTGAGCCACAGATAATGCTTTTAATCTGTAAAAGTATTTATTGTTAAAGTTTCTTTATGCTATTTGATATGTAATTTATGTATATTTGTAATTTAAGTACATAGATGATGAAATAGACAAATTAATGTTTAACTTCAAAATAAGATGACCCATTGTTTCTCTGTGGGACAAATGAGCACTAGTTTGTTTTTCTATCACAGTAACAAAAGTATATAAAAATTAATATGTACTGTCATCTCATTCGTGGTGTGTAAAATAGCATGTACAATTACTTTGTATGAGCAACTAGAAAACAATGAATTCAGTCCCTGCTTTTGGATTAGATTCTTGTCTATTTTGAGTAGACATCTAAAGTGAATTGTACAGCATTTACATTAATTTTTTGGACAATAAAATAAGTACTCTGTTCACTTAAGTAATCTCACTTTAGTCATGAATGTGACTAGTATCCATGGAGTAATCAGTAGTCCTAATTTGTTATCAAGTCAGCATCTATCATTCTCATCTTGGTTCTGATGCAGATGAAGAAAATATAATGTCTTGGCATCCCATTAATTACAGCAGTGTGAGTGTGTGTGTGTGTGTGTGTGTGTGTGTGTGTGTGTGCATGTGGATGTATATGTGTGTTGTCTATGTGTGTTGTAAATACACATTAATGTGAATGATTTGCATGAGTGAATGTGAAATTCAGAGGGTGGTATTGCCTGTCTATCATCGGTTGCTTTCCATCATATTATTCATCCATTTATTTCCTCTTGATACAACACTTTAAACTGAACCCAGAGCTCACTGATTCTGCCAGACTGACTAATAAGATCCAGAAATCCTATCTATGTTCTTTCCTGTTCGGGTTGCAGGTGCGGGTTGCCATAGCCAACTTTTACATAAGTCCAGAGGATCTGATGTCATATCATTATGATTGTGTTGCAAGCTCTTTACCTACTGTCGGAGTTAGCTCCACAGACTGTTTTACTAACTGTGGAGAAGGCAAAGGTACTGAGGGCAAGGCTTGCTTATGACATGTGCTGGCTTGTGTGCACTGATCAGACAAATAGGTCACTTCTGTGTCCATTGATCAGATAAGTGAGTCTTCCCTTGATTTTAACGGTCCTTTAAATCTTGGAATTTCTCTCTATCTTATTATTATGAAAAAATGTGATGTATGTAAAATATCACTTTAAATTTGAATAAAACTAATTGGTTCATGGTAAGTTTAAGTGCTTATTTATATTTCTCCCTTCAAAGCCTCACATATACCTACCTTCTTTCTAGAAATAGTTATTGCATGTGTTTGTATGCTCATATACATTCCTAAATATAACCTGATGGGTCCATATTGTGTGACTATAGCTGGTCTTTTTATATGGATTTGGGGAAATGAACTCAGCTCCTCCTGCTTGTTTGGCTTATCTAGATAGCTTCCCTAACACACTTTAAGAAAACTTTTCTTGTGCTTCACAAATTTACTATATGTAAAATGAGATTCTAAGCACCAGAGAAATATAAAAGGTCACACCTTTGCTTAAAGAAGTTATTTAAAAGTTTAGAGGAAATGACAATGAAATAACTTGTGTACTGGGTTATTGAAAGCACTTGTCAGACCACAGAGGGACTAGCAAGTGCCACTTTATGGTCCAGAATTCCTTTCATACCCTTTTAATCCATCCATCATACTAAAACTAATTCTGACCATAAAACGTATAATACTGGATGTTCTACTGGATTCTAGTAAAGCAATTTTAAGTTAGATAATTTAATCTAGGGTCAAATTACAGTCTTCCCTCTGTTTATTTCCTCTGTTCTCCCTCCAGCATATTGTCTTCTTTTTAATCTTGTGCTCTTCAGTTACGAATGTAGTATATCATGTCCTACTTCTGACCCTAACACAATTTCTGTTCTTCCTAGATTCCTACTTTTATTTCAGCTGTTTGCAAAACTTCAGTTTGTTCTTTGGACACCTGTTTGAGACATTGGAATCTTACATAAGACCTTTCTTACTCTCTTCCATTCCACATCCTGACTAGTGTAAATTATTTTGAGCCATGCTTATACAACGGCACTTGTAACATTGGTCTAAAATTATTTCTTGATGACTTACCTTTACCACTAACTATGATATTGTGACTGAAAGCTTTTAGGCATGAATGAAGAGTGCCCGAACCAAAGATAAATTTGTTTCCACTGTATGATGGCTTTTACTGACCATAATTAAAGTCCAGAAGAGTGATTTAAGAGGCTTAATGAACCTTGATTTTTCAGGATTCAAATTAAAAGGTTGGTAAACAGTTCTTTGACTAACTGGAGAAAATGGATGAGACAATTTGGATGGAAGTTGCTATAAATTAAGGTCTGTGTTCATGTAATATAAACTGTGAGGTCCAAAGAGGTTCCTGGATTCATGGTTATAACATGATCCTCAAACCTATTGAGAATTGAAATAGAATTAGAAGACATCAGTAAGAAGCCCTTACACTTGGTATGATGATTATTTGAATTTTAGTAATTCTTAAATTCTATTCAATTTTTTTCATATGGTTATATCCTCCAAAGGCATTCTCAGGTATGGAGAAACTATTAGAAAACTGTAAAATAAATGGCATTAATGGCAGCTTTTGACTTATAGGAAATACAGTCAATATGTATATATGTAAATATTAAAAACCGTATATGTACATAACAGCAAATTAGGAAAAAGATAGGTCATGAATTTGAAAAAGAGTAATGTGGGGTATATGAGAAGGAAAAGAGGTGGGAGAAATGATGTGATTATATTATAATTTGAAAAAATAAATAAAAATTATCACCCAATCCTCCCCCAAAATATTACTTGTTCTTAAATTTCTTATCCAATCATTTGTAAAAGAATAAACCCTTGGAATTGTCTCAGATTCCCTTAATTTCCTTAAAATAAGACAGAATAGGAAACAATAAGGTCAACTTTTCTATAGTACCATCCACATGAACCACAGATGTTGAAGCACTAAATGCTGAGTACTTTAAAACATTAGGGTTTAGGTAGCTGGATCTTGGGAGTGAGGCTTGGGTGTCAGCAGCCTCTGATGCAGTGTTTAAATTTTCATCCTGAAGGTGATGAAAGTAACCTTCAGAAATTTTAGGAAGTGAGAGCCTTGATCAAATTGAAGTTTCAGAAAAATCATTTAGGCCAAAGTGTAAAGGAACTGGAGGAATCAGCTAATGGGTTGTCATAGTTAAGGTGAGATAAGGAACCTGGAAAACGAATCTGTTTGGGAAAGAAAATGACGGGGTCAGTTTGGGCCAAGCTGAAATCGCTCTTAAAAATTGACTAAAACACACTTCTTACTTAAATGGTTATAAATCTTTTCCTCCTAGGCCTTGGGAGACCATATACATTTTCACTCTAAATTGCATATTCTCACTGTATGGTCAAAGACATAATAAATAGCTAGCAGTAACCTAAACTATTGCTAACTCCAGATTCTTTGTAGCTTTTTACCATCAACCTAGCTAATAGAGCTTGAATTATATCCATTGTTAAATTTACTTTAAAAGTTTCAATTTCTTTTGTTTTAGCCTTAAATTACAAAAAAATTAGATCTATGGTAGTACATTTCCTAAAATATACACATATACACATAAAGGTATGTGCATATATATATATAGTATTTAAAGGGAGTTACATTATGAAGGGGCACCAATAACTCTACTAGACACTACAAACTAATTAATTAATTAATTAATTAATTAGTAAATAAATAGGTTCTAGAAATGGATTACATCATTTAGAGTTGTTGGCAAGTGATATCAGCAAGATATGTCCTCTGGTGTGATGTTGACATAAATATTATGGGAGTAATCAACCACGTTTTCTATGGTTTTCCAAAGCCTGCTCCACAAGTTGAAACTCATAACTTGTACTTTTAATAGGGACAAAAACCTGTAGCTAAGCAGGTCCTAGGTACTAGCAGAAACCCTAAGACTACTATCCACTAAAGAAAGGGTCATCACATGAAGTGAGCTCCTAATGATGTATCCTTACACCATAGATTAATGTATCTATCAACCCTCACCAGGCAAAGCTTCTTCTGGCAGAGCATATTGATTGACATGGAGTCCCACAATTGATCAGGATATGAAGAATAAGAAATGTGAGAATGTTCAGCCAAAACAGGTCACCTATATCATACCTCCTCAACCTCCAGCTCAGGGTTCTGAACATCACAAGGCAGTGGCACAATGAGTCCACAGCAGTGTGACAGCAGACGCAAGACCAGCTGAACAGAAATCTGGGAGGTGTGCGTGGGCATGAAGTCTACCCTTGGCTAAGGAGTATTGGCAGTGGATAGCTGCTGGGAGAGGGATAGTCATATTTTTTAATGGTGTTGCCCCTGTTGGGTCATGCATCACAAAGACTAGGGAACAAATTGTACATGATGGATTTAAAAAGTCAACACAAATTTGGATGGCTAGGAAGCAGGGTGGACCTTGGTGGAGTAGGAGGA
The DNA here is from genome assembly GCA_019843815.1 of Montemys delectorum. Classification (NCBI taxonomy): domain Eukaryota; kingdom Metazoa; phylum Chordata; class Mammalia; order Rodentia; family Muridae; genus Montemys; species Montemys delectorum. Next base: position 11,323 of record JADRCD010192942.1, on the reverse strand, counting down.
TTATGTTCAAAATGCATTGTTCAAGATTCTCAAAGAAATGAAAGTGAGTGAGAGGTAAAGAAAACTGTGTCCAAATCATCTGCATACTGGGAAACCTGAGGCAAAAGAGACTGAGAAAGCTGGGGCTATGTTCATTGGCCCCAGAGCACGAGAACACAGCACAGCACAGCACAGGAGTAGCTAAGACTACTTGGCTGTGGAGAGTGTACCCAGAGAAGCATTGTGGTCCAATGGGTCTGCTGATCTCTAGAAAATTCATAGGTAGCTACACAGTTCTGAATGTGATATTATAAAGTACTTTGTCATCATTTCTTGCAGGAAAATTACTTTTGATAAATATACTTTAGTTACTTATCCTATGGCAGTGTGACAGCATTATGTGCCATGATTTTCAAACAGAAAGGAAGATGCAAACTATTAATGGAACTGTTTCACTGTAATTCAAACAACAAAGTAATGAATATCTTTTAATTCTTACTCTTTGTACATGTTAAAGAAATGTTGCCTTTGTGTTTGTGAGCATGTGTGTACAAGTACATAGGGGCCAAGAGCCAAAGGCAAGTGTTCTTCCCATTCCTTGTGAAACAGGGTCTGTCACTGAACCTTGAGCTCACCAACACAGTTAGACTACCTGGGCAAGCCCAGAGATCCTTCTGTCTCCTTCAGCAGCACTGTTACTATAGGTATGTGTTGCCATATCCAGCTTTCATGGATCTGTGTGTGTGAGTAGTGAATACCTAACAAATATACTCACGTTTGCATTTTAGCAACTGAGCCATCTTCCCAGCTCCTTCTACCTCTATTTTAACAGTGAATGACCAGAGCTTGAGAAATGTCTCAGTGGTTGAGAACTCTGGCTGTTCTTTCAGAAGACCAGGGTTCAATTCCTACCACCACATGGTGGCTCACAACTGATTGTAATTCCAGTCACAGCGATCTGACACTCTCTTCTAGCATCCATAGGTACTGTGCACATGTTGCACAGATGTAAATTGAGACAAACACTCAAACATAAAATGATAATAAATAAATCTCAAAACAATTAAAGGCTAAAATATACACATTGATATGAGTGCCAGACTCCAAATAACGGACTATAATAGCCAGGCAAGCCTACGTTTGTTTTTTTTTTTTTTCTTTTTTTAATTTAGCAATGAAAAGCAAAACTTTCTCAATATGCTTTCTTATGTAAATGGGCCTTAAAATGCAGTCATTTTAGTTTCTAAATCAGTTGTGAAATCTTTGAGATATTTAAAGTATGATTAACTCTAAAACTTGTAATATCAGAGAAAGGATATATTTCATTAAGTCTTGATTTAGCAAGCAAATTTGAAGTGATAAAATTTTTGTAAGCCTAAACTTCTTAGAATGTTAGCTAGGAAAAAAATCAAGATTTTTATCTAATTAAAATTTTTTGTTTCAACTTTTATGTACATTCTGCTAAAATTAAAAACCATTGTTGGTGACCTTAACTGGTGGGCTAGAAATATGTACAGTTTGTAAGTACTGCATTGGGTTTAAAAACTCCCAAAATGTGAATGTCCTGTATGTTCTTTATTCATTCACAAAAGTCCTTTATTCATACATAAAACCTCCCTATGTAAAAGGCCAAAAAGAAACAATGCAATAAAGAAATATACTTTTACCTCTTTATAGAGTGACTGGAAATAGAATTCTTTCTTTATATACTAAATAGAACAAAACTGAAGTACCTGGTCTGTTATGTGGTTGGGGTTGGTCTGTTACGTTTGCTGGAGCATCTGGATGGAGCCAATCACCCATCTAGTGCTCAATCCACATGTCCAGTTGTGGGCATCTCTCACCTCTTTGGTTTTTCAAGTCATATTTGAAATTTCAATGATCTCCTGTTGTTATGACCTTTGAAGCAAAACATTATCACTCTCCCCATAGTCTATATGTAGGGTTGCAAAAAGTGATTTATGTATTAGGTAGGTTTTTTTTTAAAAAAAATAAATATCCCCATTGGAAGTCAAAGACAATTGGGAAAAGAATGCAAAAATTGAAATTGTAAACTTCTGAGAATTTCCCAAGAGCTTTCACACCATTTCCATACTTTGAGAGGAATGCAAAAAAAAAAAAAAAAAAAAAAAAAAAAAAAAAAAAAAAAA
>JADRCD010192941.1:0-20643 GCA_019843815.1 Montemys delectorum | reverse complement strand
GAGGAGCCAGGAGCTGAAAGGTATGGGGTGCCAGTAGCTCTGAAGGAGCCTAGTCCTTGGATATTGAGTTCTAGCTCTAGAGAGGAAGGAGCAGGAATTGGCCAGGGGATGGTGTGGCCCTGTTGTCCTTGTTTCTTAAAGAGGCAGAAAAGAAACCTGGTCCCAATTCATGGTCCACAGATTCAGTCCTATCCCCCACCTGACGAGGTACAGAGTCCAGGGGATGGCTGTGCTCTGCTGAAGGGTACCTTCAGCAACATCCTGTCCTGGCTTGGGGGTCCAGGCCAGGTGGCTAGGTGTGGCCAGCAGGCTGCATTTCACAACGAGAGCAGCTGCTTCTAGGCCTCCCCTGGACAGCTCCCCTCCAGGGCCTCAGAGCATGTTGTGTTGCGTGTGTTTTATAAATCCTTCCCATTGTAATGACAGCTAAATTATGGAAAATGCATTTTCACAGCTGGTGAGAAAACCCATTAGCATTAATCAACGACCAGGCCTCGTTGGGGATTCTCAGGCCGGGCTCTGTTGGTAAAGTCATGGACGTGCTAAATAGTCATTAGCGGTACTCGTTTGCAATGGACCAATCTTTCATCTCACAGCACGTGGATGCCTCCCTGCCTGGGACTGAGGGTGGAGCTCCATGCGGGGCTCCTGTGGCTGCTGTGGTCTCCACCTCGGTGTGGGTGGGGGCCAGGGGACACTGTCCTGGTGATGGCTAGGGGGCCAGTCCGGTCACACGAAGGAGAGGAGGCCCCCTCTGTCCCTGCACCAGTGGCCTCGATAGCACCAGGCAGGCATGTATAGAAGCCATGCATCTAGGAGCCTCACTGTCTTCTGGGCTCCTTGCGTTCTGGGGTCCATGGTCTCAAACTCACACATGTCTCAGAGCCAGACAGCGCAGTGTAGCACAGGAACTCTGGCTTGAGGGTGTGGAGTAATGGCTGAGCTGCCAGCTGAATCAAGTCTGAACACTTAGCACTGGTTCTTGGTCCTTGAGTTCTAGCTATGAACCAGGGCACCCGAGAGGAGCGGGAACTGACCGAAGGATGGTTTCGCTCCTGCTGTCCTTATTTCTCATGCTAGGGTAACTTTTAATGTGTATGCCATATGTGTTCATGGGCACATATGTGTACATGCCACTGTGAGTGTCCTTAAAGGCCTGAAGAGAACACTGGGTGTCTTCTCACTTGTGCCATATTTTCTTGAGACAGGGCCTCTCACTGAACATAGACTCACTGATTCAGCTAGGCTGACCAGACCACTAGAATCCAGGATTCACCCATCTCTACCTCTCACTGCTGGGATTATATGTGCACCCCCCAATTTCTGGCTTTTACGTGATTTTACAATCATGAACTTGGCACCTCATGACAGCACAGCAAGTGTTCTCACTACTGAGCCATCTCCCCCAGTTCCAGGGTAACATTTAAAACAGTGTTTTATTCTGGAACAACTTCAGAGAGCATAAAGAAAAAAAAATAGCTGGTTTAATTCTAGTATCCCCACCCCTCTGGGGTCTCCCCAATATCCATCAACATTAGTCCTATGACTAACATGTTCACAGGAACATGTTAGTCGGATCCAGGTAGGTGGCTTTCTCAGGGCAGCCGGTTGGTTCTTCTGATGACTGACTGTCTTCATGTCTTCAAGGGACCTTTGTTACAGTGAGGGTAAGTTTTGGGAAGTCATAGGAAGGCATGCAGTATGTCAAATACCCATGAGGTAAAGTACCACTGGTTCCCTGACCCTAGGCTCTCCCCTCTCTTTCCTCCCCATCAACACTGGGATCTGTGTTCTTGTCCTGTTCTCTAGGACTTTGTCAGAGTCTTCCCCACATTCTTTCTACTAAAGTACACACACACATACACACACACACACACACACACATGCACACACACATGCAAACACACACGCACAGATAGACACACATGTATATAGGTTTGTCAATACATGACTGCAGTCTACACACACACACACACACACACACACACACACACACACCAATCTATATAGGCATGCATGCATATCGGCTTGCACACACAGACTGGCACATGTGCTCAGGCACATAGGGCAGGTGTCCACCCCCTTTTACAAGTTCAATTTGCCAAGAGCCTACACAGGTCACCCGGCAGCATCAGAACAGCAGCATCCTGGATGTCTATTCTCCAGTAAGGAAGAAGAGCCATCCCAGAGGTGGGGAAGGGAGCCTGCAATATCTCATAGTGTCCAAAAAGAAGGAAAGAGTTGCGATATCGACTGCTGGGTATGTTAAGGGAAATAGGCTGGATGGGACTCCTAATTGCCTAAGCTGGGGCAGGGAGAAAGGAAGGAAGGGAAAAGGAGAGATAGCACCGTCTGGTTGAAGAGACTGTAGTGTGCAGCTGTCTGATCCCTTAGATCGAGAGGTGGATCCATCCCAAGCATGCACAGGGAGACACCTGGGGTCTTTCATCTTAAACAGATGTTGGTCATGGGGTCTGCCTCCTTGGTCAAGTGCTACTGGCCCTGGGTCACTGTGAGGCAGCGAGGGGTTCCAGAGGCTGAGTTACCTGCCTGAGGTCACTCAGCAGGCACCTGGGATCTGACAGGTCTCACCTGTTTTTAACCAGCCACAGGCCTCACCCTTGCCATTTCAAGAAGGGATTGGCCAAGGAAAACTTCCAACTTAAGTGCAAGTTGGAAGCTTCTTGTAAATAGGGGGTTGGGGAGTGCCTCTGGGCTTTCAGAGCTGGTATTCTTGGGCTCAGGAAACCTGTTTGTATGCAGGGCTGGGCTGTGGCCCCACAACACTGATTTCTGTTGTCCTAGGGAGTGGTCTTAACTTGCAACCACTTAGCTGGGTTCAAGGGCCCAGGAGGCTCTACAGGACACCTGACCGTCAGTTCCCCCCTCCTGGCTGTGTGCTAGAGTTACCTAATGCACTCCAAGGCCAAAGCTTTAGCGATTCCCTTGCAAACCACTGAAGTGAAGCCAGTGAGGCCACCAACCTACCATTGGTGACAAACCTGAACAGCTACTGTGAAGGCTCTGCTTATCTTGTCCACTAGAGGGCAGCATAGCTACCCAGTGGGCAGGATAGCTTCCCACATCTAAGGACCTCTTGTTGGGAATCCAGGAAGGTCTCTCTCTCTCTCTCTCTCTCTCTCTCTCTCTCTCTCTCTCTCTCTCTCTCTCTCTCTCTCTCTCCTGTGAACAGGGTTTGAGGTGTGTGATTGCCCAGTCTGCTAGACAGATGTTTTCTGGGGCAATAATCATCCACATCCATTCATTCTCAATAAAGCTACATTTATCAGCCCTCCAGAGAATAGGTGTTAAGCCATCTGTGAACTCAGATGGATGTCCAAAGGGCACAGATGTGGTACCCATGTTAGGCTGGAGTGAGAGACACAAGTGCCCTTATTAGGAGGTGGCACTCTGGTGGGTGCTAAGATTCATACCTGGCGGTATCAGAGCTTGTGGTGCACATAAGCATCTGGAAGGGCTGGGCACTTTGTGGAGCCAGTAGGTCAGAGGTATACCCTATTTGCTAAATTTAGTGTAAACTCAGATGAGATTGATCTGAGTTTTAAAGGTTCTGTTCATTTGGGGGTGGAACCTGTGGCTCACTGGGTTTTGAGCTCAAACTCTTAAAAATCAACGTGGTAATGATCAATTTGTTAGTGATAGCCACAATGAGTACCTGGCTTCCCATCTGGCCAGCTGCTCAAAGCCTGTTGATAGCAACTAATTACCCGTGGAAGGGGTTATTGCTGGGAGAGGTCCCCACATCCCTACACCTGGTGTGCTGCTTTGGCTGGGAACAGACTCCTGCTCTGGCCCAGGCACCACTGAAAGTTTCCCAGGAGACAGGAAGACGAGGCTGCCAGGAGCCCTTCCTTCAGATAGGGCCAGAGGCTTGTTGGGTCTTGGAGAAAAGCCAGGAAAGATCTGCAGGACCTTAACTCCCTTGGGTGGAGTCTCTATACTTCCTGGATGCGCTGTGAGGTGACCCACCCCACAGATGAGAAACCTGTTAGAAGATTCAGAACCTTTAGCAAGCATCTCCCACAAAAATGACATAAGAGGGCCATGTGGCCAGCCAGCTCTCTAAGCTGCTTCTCGAATCTTGGGACCACCTTCAGTCCCAGGGCCAGCATGCTCTTGTCTACTGCTCTCTGAAGCCTTCAGCTCTCAGGGCCTTCTTTACAGCCCAGGCTCTCTTGGAACTCTTGATTCTGTTTCCCCAATCTCCTGAAAGCTTGCTTGGGTTACAGGAGTTTTCTACCATATCTAGTTTCTCCCGAAGATCTGGTGAAGTCTGTGACCTTTATGGAGGACACATTTGATGGGGAGGAGGAGGAGGAGGAGGAGGAGGAGGAGGAGGAGGAAGAGGAGGAAGAGGAGGAGGAGGAGGAGATGATGGGTGTTTGAGTTCAACTGCTGAATAGTTAGGGACAGACAGACAGCTCAGTACACTAAATATAGACAAACAGGTGGACTTCCTCAGATCAGTTCTGCCCTCCCCACACCTCTGTGGCCCAAGGTTCATGAGAAATGAATCTTTGAAAGCACAGAGTGACTCCAAACTAAGAACAGTGAAGGACAGAATCTGAGCTTTGGGGTAGGGCTTGTGGTCTTCTTCTGTTCCACTGGGATCCCGAGTCTGGAGCCCTCCATGCCAAGAAGAGCCACCTGGTGATGTTCCAAAGCTATCTTTCTTTGTAGAGGGATGCATGGGGTAGCTGAAGCCCAGCTGAGGGCTGAAGGCTCACTAGACTTGAGGGAGGAAGTTAGGGGCGGAGAGAAAGCAACATCTGTCATAGCAAGAGGCCAGTGACCATGAATGGATGCTGAAGAAAATGCCATTTGTTTAAGGGCATAGAAGTTAGGAGAGAGCGAGGGCTCCTCCCCAGGATCACCAGACTCAGGATGACACTCATCCTGAGTCATCATCTACCTCCAAGATGCGGCTGTCCCAGGAGAGTGAGCATCCCCCTCTAGGATGTCAAGAGACTATGTGCCTAGCTCCAGGCATCTGGGCTAGCCTGTGCTGCCAAGCATGGGGAGCATTCTCAGGCAAGCTTCCTTGGGCTCCACTCAGGTGGGCAATGTATCTGGCTCTTTTCCTTTGCCATCTGGCTTTGAATTCTTTCAAAGGTGGGGTGCTCTTCAGAACCCCAAGAAGGGAAATGTATATTAACAATCTTACATCCCAGAGATTAAACAGCTTCTTCACTGTCACACTGTCTCCTTGCTACCCTGACACCGATCCTCCTGCTCCCAACCCTGCCCATCCAGGGCCGGCTAAGGGGACCTTCAGAGAAGTGGTCAGTGGTGAGGGATATGGAGTGAGCTGAGCTCTCCGTGGAGAAAGTTTAACTTTCAAACACTGGCAGAGTCAGTGGGGTTCTCCAGGGCATGGTGGAGGATGCTCAAGAGCCTCAGGCCTCTCAAGGCAATTCATCTGCAGTAGATCACAGGGGTGAAGGCTAGCACTCTCAATTCTCATAGACCTCTGGTGGGATAAGCTCTGTCCCTGCCCTCAGACCGACAGGTCTTATTAAGTCTCTCATTAACGTTCGATGACACTGACTGGGCCATCTCCCACTTGTGTGGAAATGATGGTGTCTGGCCATGCACAAACGCCCTGGGATCCAGAGTGAGAGGCTGTGTTTTCCCCTCATCCACAGTCCCGAGCATCGGTCAGGGGCACTGCTGGAGGCAGTGTAAGGAGGCTAAGGTTGGCAGCTGAGAGCTGAAGATGGCACAAATAGGCAATCACCCAGGATGTCTGGCCACCCCACCCACCCTGGTCCTGGTGACAGACAGGCTACCTCGTATCACCTAGGACCATCCTGACTCTGTGGCAGCCTCAAACATTCATTTGTACATATGTACTTGGAGAGACCTGCGCCTCTCTGTCACAGGCGCTTTGATCTCAGCCCCAGCTTCCACCCAGTGACACGCAGGTGACCTGGGTACCGAGTGGACATGTGCCCACACCTGTGGGACCCTGGCATAGAGCTCTCTCACCCTGTTCCACAGTGGTAGCTCAGCACCCTCTCAACCCCGCCCTGCAGCGAGGAAGTCTGCTGCTGTTCTGGGGCTGCCATCTTCACCTAGGGCCAGGTCTCTGACCTTGGGGCCTCTGGTGCTGTGTGCAGGCCCTCTCATCCAAGGCTGATGCTGCCCCACTCAAGACCGTGGAGGCCCAAGGATTAGCTCTGAAGTCTGGCGCCCCATGGTGTCCTCACTCCTTCCTATGCCGGGAAGAACCGGAGCCCTGTTTATTTAGACTTTTCCTAAAGCTGACAGCTTGAATCAGGCTAATTCACCTGAAGTAGACCAACCGTACTTATATTTATTTTAGGATACTCCACCGGTGTAACCTAATCCTGCCCTCCCCCGCCTTGTTTACACGGCTTAGGACCATGCATCTGTCTCCCATCCCTTGCAGCCCACTGCCCCACATTCCAAGGACAAGGGCAGGGAAGTTTGCACATGGGGGTGGGGGTGAGGGCCAGCTGGTGTTGGACTGTACAAACTGCTTTGGTGATGGCTTAGGGGCCCGTGGCCTTCTGGACTGGAGGTGTGGGGCTTGTGCATTGGGTTGAGGCTCAAGGTGAGCAGAGTTGGTGGCAGTGACTTGCACAGAGGGTCTTGCCTCTCCTGGATGGGGATGGGAAGGAAAGACAGACAGGCCCCAAAGGGATGCTGGGGCTTCACAAGGCCACACTGGTGGTCACTGGGCAGTCTGATGCTGCAGGAAAGAAGTGTCCACTCAGAGCAGCCTGCCGACAGCAGCATCAGAGCTGGATGGTCATCAAGCCTAGGCCACTCTAGAATGATTCCCAGGGATGGGGTTTGGGGCTGAGGGAAATGGTAACCCTATGGGGTAGAGGGAGACCCAGAGCCTAGCAGAGGCTGGATATCTGTTCTGGTAGCTGAATCAGAAAGCCACAGAGGCTGAGGACCCCTCCTTGAGGGGCTTTTTGCTGGTATTATCAACAGAAAATAAAGAAGAAACAATGTCCATGTCAAGAACATTATTTTCTGACCTTGGTTCAGTCATGACTTGGGCACCAGTTGTCATTTAAGAAGCCATCATAGGCCACTCATGCTGTGTAGATACCAGTTTATAGCTTAAAATTTGATACCTACCTCTGAGGGCTACTTATGCGAGGCTGGCTGGACCCCAAAAGGCTGAAATCTGTCAGGCTTCGAGCTCACCTTCTGTCTGAGAAGTGGCCGTGACCAAGAACAACAACAACAAAAAGAATTGACAAACAGCTCTCATAGAGCAGTTGAGGGGGAAAAAAATACCATAGCAAAGGTGATATGAGCAGGCCCTTGCCCTGGTAGAAATAGTCCATGGGCAATCAGGAAGAGCTCCCTGGAGAAGGTCACATCTGAAACTGAGGCAGAGCTGTTTGGGGCTAGCAGGAGTCCCCAAAAGAGGGAGTCTAAAGTAGAATGGCCTTGATTTGAAGTTGTAGCAGCCAGAGTGTGTCTCGAGGAGGGAGGCAGAGAGAGGTCAGGCCAACCGATATGGCAGATCCAGATCTCTGGGGCATGCTCAACCCAGACTTGGGACAAAGGCCCAGAAGCCCGTGGTCCTTGGGAGGTGAGATGGAGGGTGGTTTAAAAGGAGCTCTGGAGCAGGTCTGAAGCACTCTTGGGAGCTTTCTTTTACTCTGCTGCTAAAAACAGGACCCTCAGCCGGCATAGCCATTCTGTTGCGCAGAGCCTTGCTGGGGGAGAGCCCAGGTTGAGGCTGTCTTCAGCTTCCTGTGGCTCCTCTGCAGCTGCTCACAGGTCCTAGCAGTTGGTGGGGAACATTTGGGAGGAGGGGCTTCAAGGGTGCTCTTCCATATCCATGGTAGGTCGGTGGCTTTATATGGTCCTGCCTACAGAGCAAGTTGGTAGGGAAGAATTGGTTAAGCGCAGGTCGGGGGTGGGGCTTCAACCAGGCTCTGCCTTTGGTGGAAGGAAGGCCACACTCTCACAGAAAAGGGATCATTGAGAGGAGAAAGCAGGTTTGTCAAGGCTAGGATGAGTAAGACAGATCCAGGGGCAGTGGGAGGGGTGGGTTAGGCCCCTGATGGACTCTGGCCTGCCTGTCTGTGGCACTTGCTTTTCTATGCGCGTGCGCGCTCCCCTGGGCAGGGGCCACGCTGTACTGTGCCATACATCTCTGTCAAAACCCCTATGAATAAATTAACCTTTCTAAAGATTAGCACACTCTAATACCTCAGGGTTTTTAAACAGAACAAGTGCTAAAAATATTTTGACAGAGCTCACAGAGTTTGCAGGTTGGCTCATCAACAAAGGCAGGGCCCAGTGTCCCTTAAAGGGCCAGACCTACCAGCTGCACTTGTGAGCGTGGTTGCCACTTACAGATGTTACCTCCACCCCTGGACACTGAATGGAGACACAGCCCTTTGAGAGGAGTGGTGTCTGCCCTGTGGAGTAGGAGCCCAGAAGGGAACAGGGCTGTGGTCATGGTGGGGTCTCTCTGTTGGTCTGTTTCTCCATATGGATGTCCTCAGCCAGGCCACTGCAGTTCTTGCTAATAAAGCCCTTGACTCTTGGGGTTAGTTCGCCCTACATCAGTTGCAGGAGACAACTCCGGGTGGTTCCAGGCTCTAGGTCTGGGCTTCTTTCTGGAAGGCAAAGAGAAACCTGTGTCTTAGGCCAGGTCTTCTTCACAATGGCTCAGAGGAGGGAAACTGGAATTGAGGATCCACAGGGTTGCCACGAGTCCGGGCTGAGGGTATCTTGTGACCCGATCTGTAGGCCATGGTATCTCTAGGCACTGGGAGAGGGGCCTCGGGGGCCACTCTGGGGAGCATCTGGATTTGGGAGAGAAGCTAGCTTCCTGCCCTGAGCTGTAAGGAACCACTGAGGGCCATGGAGGAGGTGACAGCATGGGCATACCAGAAGGCACCAGGAGCAGAGGTGGCACAGCTGGTGGGGGCTGCAAATGCTCCCCGTGAAGCTGAGCGGCATTAGGGGTATGGAGGAGGCACCTAGGTCCTTCCTCAGAGCAGACACTATGCTCTGTGAAGCTCCTCTTGGCTTACACTGGCCTCAGAGTTCAGAGTCAGGCTGATACTGCTGGTCAGCTACCTAGGATGGAAGGAAGGCTAGGTATATGTGGGCCCTGGAACTTGGCTCCTGCCTTTAACCCCAGACCTACCTATACTCCTGGGAGATGGAGTGAGAATGTGCAGGGGTCTTGCGTTCCTGGGGTCCCTATGGCCAGGAGTAGGTGTCTCTACTGTTCAGTTGGGCTAAGGAGGAACCTGTCATTTGACCTGCTAACCAAAAACCTCTTTTCTCTGTAGAGGGCAGACCTCCCGCCAGCGCACCTTAGACTCTGTCCCAGACCATCGTAGGTAGTACAACTTTGGGAGGTCAGTGGTTCCATTTCTGTCTGCACTAAAACCCATAAAGTCAAACAGAATAGAACCTAGCACCTTGCCCTTGGGGGCCTTGGGTACAAATGACATCTATGGTCAGGGCCTCCCTGCTGGCACTGTCAGGGCTGAGTTCAAGTGCAGGCTCCTAGCCCTGGCCTGGCCTCCCTTCCTGGATCTGGAGAGATAAACTTAAGACCACCAGTTTAGAACACATTTTATGTGCTTGTGCTAGTTGAGCCTAGGTCCAGACATTTTGCCACATGCAGCTTTAGATGCAACCTAGCAACTTAAGGCTGTGCCCTACCTGCCCATGGGAAGGCTCAGGCTGAAGCCCAGCCCAGAAGGCCCCCTCCATTACATCTTTCCTGGTCTGTGAATCCCTCAGGAACTACTTTCTGCCTGTTGAATGCTCTCAGGCACAAAGGGCTGTTAGAATATTCTTTGGAAATGCTCATTGGGTCTAGGGGGGAGGCAGCCAAGAACTTGTGGTGAAGTTATGGGGAGAGGCCAATCAGCCTTCAGTTTGTCTCTCTGCACCTCATATCTGATATGCTGCAGGTCCTCCGTGACACTGGGGACAAGATAACACGTTATCAGGACAGACCCCCTGAGGTGCTCTGAGGCTTTGTAAGGCCTTCACCCATCTGCAGCCTCTCACCCTGGACAGCCTTGGGATTGGTCACTGTCTGGGCCTCTCTGTGATGGCAGGAGGGATGGCCAGGTTCTGTAACCATAGCAGGAGACTTCTGGGAGGCAGGATGGGAAAGAGGAGGCCTTCCCTAGGGCTCTGGGTGGAGAGGCTGTGGCAAGGCTGAGATGGACAGGTGTTTGGGGATACTGAAATCGAATCATTCAGGTATCACTGGAACCTACCTTTTGTCTTTCCACCAGGGACCAAGATTTAACCTCCCTAGCTGCCTGAGCATAGCTTCTGTCAATGGCATAGGTATAACTGTCTTGGCTTCATTCTCAGTGGGTAGAGCCTTGGGATAGGATGGGGAGATGGTGATGATGATGGTGATGGTGGTGATGATGGGTGTGGTGATGGTGATGATGGTGATGGTGGTGTTGGTGATGATGGAGGTGGTGGTGATGGTGATGAGGACCACTCTCCTTTGAGTGCTTGCTGTGCTCAGGACCTGTTCTGAGTGCTATCCCTGCCTCTATCTATGTAATTCCATCACAGCCTTTAGGGCAGGCACTGTCACTACCCCCTTGCCTCTGACAAATGCCCAGAAGTCCAGGAAGGACATGTTTTTATACTTCTAGCTCACACAAAGTTGAACAGGAGTAGCCAGAAGACAGAGGGAAGCCTGGAAAACCCCACAGAATTGAAGCAAAGATGCTCCAATCATTGTTTACTCAGGCCTCATGGAGTCAGAGCTCTATAAGCCAGGAGGTCTGGGCTATGCTGTGTGGGCCAAGCAGGTGAGGTCCCCTGCCCCCAATTTCACTGTCTTTCTTCTCAAAGCTCCATGTGGAATGTAAATTAATTTTAGTCACCAGATGCGTGTGTGAGGGTGTCATGTGGAGATGCCAGCCCTCAGACTGGACCAAAGCAAAGCTACCAATGATATATATGTATATATATGTATATATATGTATATATATATATATATTTTTTTTTAAAAAGATTTATTTATTTATTATAGGTAAGTATACTGTAGCTGTCTTCAGACACTCCAGAAGAGGGCATCAGATCTTATTATGGGTGGTTGTGAGCCATCATGTGGTTGCTGGGATTTGAACTCAGGACCTTCAGAAGAGCAGTCAGTGCTCTTGACCGCTGAGCCATCTCACCCGCCCCACCAGTGATATTTTAGACAGTGCATCAAAAGCTTTGTGTAGAAGAAGGGACTGTGAAGATTGCTTGGGGGCAAAATCAAGTCCTGGTGTTATCCCAGAGCACCCTAGTGGAGGGAATGGCTACACCGAGGTGGAGTTAAACTGGGGTGCACACCTTGGATGAAGTAACTCCAAATAGAGAGTTTTCCCCATGGGTAAAACTTGGGGTGGGCAGCACCACAGGCCTGAGCTTATACAACTGAGTCCCTACCGTGGGTGAGGCTGTGTTGGGGTCAGCAGGCCTGAGATTCGTGGGCTTTCTGCTCCTCTGACACAGGGGTTCCTACTCCCAGCTGGCATGGTGACCATGCAGCTGAAAGTGTCAGAAAGCAGGAGTCTGCATGGTAGAGTCACAATATGAGCAAGGGGACAAGACAGGGCATTTCAGAGACACAGAGGTCTAGGGAGATGGCTGGGGACTCCCCATCACCCTTGCTCACATTTGAGGGTGATGGGGTAAGGCTGTTTGGGGGAAGTTGGGGTGGTTAGTTTGGTGAGTTCTGACAGACCATCTCTGGTGGTATATCCCGGTCGGCCCCATGGTTGAATGGAGTGGTTCCTGTGGGAGCGATCATCTTGAACTCTGGGGGCAGGATGGCCCTTCTTTGGCCAGCTGGCTCCTGTCTGTTCTCAGCCTCTTTGGCTTCTGTCCTCCTGCTATTGTCAGAGTGCAGACACTGGTGTAGACACTGGGCCTCTGTGGGTGTCTGTGCTCTGGGAAAGGGCCCACTTTAGGAGGAGCAGACCTTGTGGGGGTGTCTCGGGGTGGCATCCCCGATTCTGCCTTCACTAACACAGCCATGCGGCAGCTTTTACAAAAGGTGATTCAGTGAGCTTTGGAGCAAACCCTGAGGTTTGCTTACAAGGACCTCTATTTATAGACTCCACTCCTCTCCGGGGTCGGTCAGCCATCCGTACACTTTGGAGAGTTTATAACTCTGTTATTAAATTTAGAGCTGGCTTTGGCTTTAATTCAGAGTGAAAACTGCATACCATGGGGGAATCCCGGGAATGCATTTTGGGGAGATTGCCAACAGGCCAGTTTCTAGGACTCCTGCCCCCAGAGATGGGCAGTGGGCCCAGGAAACTACATGAAGCTTGGAGACCATGTTCAACATGTGGCAGCCAGGTATCTCACACCAGGTGTCTGTCACCCCGCAGTAGCCAGGGGTTACTGGCCTGATATTGCCAGTGTCCTCTAGGTTGAATGGAGCCATTCACCGGCTCCTGAGATGTTTTTGGAGACCCTAGAGGAGTGTTCTTACAGCCCAGGGGATGAGGACAACTTGAGAATCAAGATGGACCTGTTCATGGGACAACTCTGCATAGTGCTCTTGTATCCTTGCTGTGGTGTGGAAGTCAGGACACTGGGTCAGGACAGTGTGTGGGAGGGGCGCATTCTAACCCCTTGCCCTGTCAGCTGCCTTCCAAAGCTCCCTTTGCACTCCAGGTGATAAGCACATCGTATGTTTAGGATAGCTCCTGATCCACACCCAACGTTACCGATGACGCCTGTCCTCGGGAAGAAATCCGTGCAGACACTACGCAAGCCTTGGAGTCTCAGTGGCTGGTAGAAGACAGAAGGTAGCTGGAGAGGGTTTGGCAGAGTGGCCAGGACCCCTTCCCCTGCAGCCTCTGAGCAGCGCTGATAGGAGATAGATTCCCAGACCTCACAGAAACTCTCCTATAGCCACGATACAACAGGTAGTCTGGAACTGGTGGAGCAGGGAGCCTCACCTAGATGATAGGTTCTGCAGGCCCCTGGCCAGCAGGTGGTGTTCCTTGCCCACTTTCCCTGCCTATACACGGCTCTCCTTTGCCAAGCTGGGCCCATCTGGAAATGTTTGATTTGATAGAGTGTCGCTTTACATTGCAGAAATGAGCGTAAGCGGTTTTTTAACCCACCAAGTGAGAAATGTGATCTGGGTTTTACTGTCGACCCTTTAAATAAAAAACAGATCGCTTATTAAACCATTATCTGTTGCGGATGAGGCATCGAGAGTGGACCCTGACTGGACATCCACGAAAAGGGATGGCTCTGTCTGTGTGAGGGTAACCTGGGCTACTGGACACCACTCCCAGGGGACCAGGCAGGGGCTGGCACCCATCATCCACCCACTCCTGCCTGTTCTGGTAGGAGCTCTCACTTCCCGGCGGGTTGGCCGAAGGAGCTTTAGGAAGTGACCAAGTCTGAATGATGGATCCCCAAAGCTGGGAACTCAAAAGCCATAGTCATGCATAGAGCTCCCTGGGGGCTTCATTCCCATGACCCCTGCTCTGGAGTGTTGGGATTCCATTGTGCTGTGACTCCAGATGGAGCTGTCTAGAAGCTAGGAAAGTGTAGCATCTAGCTTTTGCATTGTGCTGATGGATATGTGCGTGGTCGGTGCCCAGTATTGCACACAGGGACCTGGAGCTGCAGGCAAGTCAAGCTTCTAAGCTAGCTCACTCATGCAGAAGACACAGGCCCAATGGATGTGGGAGATGAGGAAGGGGAAGATGATTGGCTCCCCACTCCCTGGGCAAGACCTATGCTGAGCTGCCCTGCCTGGTGTATGGGGGTATCTGTTTTGGTCCTCTCTGTTTCTTCTGATCTGATGTTATAGCCCTGTTTTTCTGTGTTGGGAAAATGCTGCCTCATCCTGCTTTGAGGAAATGGCCCTGGAAAGCCAACAAAAGGTCTTGTAATTCCGATAGATAGAGGCATCCCATGTTGAACAGGTACTGAGGACACACAGTGGTTCTGCCTTCCACCCATCCTCCTTTAACCCTGGAGGTATCCTCAGCATCAGTGGGCATCAGTGCCCGTTAGGGTGGGAGTCAGTGGGCATGTGGCTCAGTGGTTACCTCTACGGTGAGCTCAGGTTCTAGCTCCCTCAGCCTTGTTCAGTAAAGCTCTGTGTGGCCTAGAGCTCTTATCTAGGGTCCCAGAAATGATCTAAATGACCTAAAGTTCCTTCAAGAGTGGGGACACTTCCTGATCACAAGCCTGGCTGTGTCACCTACCCTTTGGCCCAAGATTCCTGGGGTTGGAGTTCCAGAGCAGTCAACAGAGAGTCTTGGGAGGTGGCCTGAGGGTCGTAGAAGCCCTCGGGGGACATGGGCAGTGGGGGAGGGAGACTGGGACCAAGAAAGTTCTAGGGAAGCTGAATTGAGCAAGCATCCAGCAAGTCAGTGCCAGGATGAGTTTTTTTTTTGTTTTTTGTTTTTTGTTTTTTGTTTTTTTTTTTTTGAGTTCCTGCTCAGTGTCTCAGCATAGGGAGGACAACCCTAAGCCAGTAAAGCTTGCTGTGGCCTGCTAGCTCTTTGCTGCCCTGCTGCTGGGGCAGTGGGTTTTGTATCAGGCTTTAACAGCAGTCACTGAGACTTGCAACCCTGCTCCATGGATAGGAAAAGGGAGGTTCAAAGAGACTCCAAGAGTGTCTCAGGGTCACACAGCCACAAGTGACAGATATAAGCTGGGATTCCGAGAGTGGGGGCAGGGCAGGAGCCCAGTGGCTAGGTCTCTTCACAGGCATGCTGGTGGAATGGGAGGAGAGGTTCTTAAGTTCCCCAGGGGCCGGGAAGCAGCAGCTTCCTTTCTTCTCCAAGTCTGGCAGCCACTGGGCCTTTGGGCCAGTGTATAGTACAAGGCCACACCCTCCCTACAGTGTGATCCCCAATAGCTCCTGACTCTATTGGCTGTACCTTCATTGCTAGGCCCTGCTGCCCATAGTTGATTGGTTGGGGACAGGTTTATTTCTGCTGTCACAGCCAATGGAAATATGCATCTGTCCGAGTTACCATGTGGTTACAGTGGCCAAGCCAGGATTGGCTGCTTCAGGAATTTATGGTTCCTGGTGAAGACTGCCAGTCCAGTGACCAGACTTGCAGGTTATGCTTCTCACATTAAACGAAGGCACAAAGTCGAGGCAGGAACCTCACAGGTGATGGATGGGTTGTGAATTACCCTCTCCTAGTGGCTATATCAAGGTGGGGAGACTAGGATATGGCATCTCCACTTAGCAGGCTGGATTCAGGTGAGAAGGGGGTCCTGGATCAAGAGGACTACTCACTCTGGTGTCAAGGTAGCTCTCAGTCTTACACACGCACACAACCATAACCATGCTATGAGCCAAGGTGCTCTCAGCCATGGCTATCCTGATTCATACATCCTTACTTGACACCCATCCATGGGACTCTGCTGAGAGCCCAGCTCTTGTGCTCTCCTTCCTGGCTGCCTCCTCGACCATGTCTTCATTAATCCACTCTCCAAAACCCTGGTGCTGTTGACCAATTGGTCCTAACTAGTGTTATGTCCGGATGTCTGGAGCCTTCTGAGTCTTTGGTGGCCATGAGCACTAGGCTCCTGGAGGTCCCTGTGTGCTGCCTTAAGCTGAGAGACAGCAAGCAGAAGTGCTTTGGCCTTGAAGCCAGAGTCACCACAAGGCAAGGGAAGAGAATTAGGCCCATCATGGCTCCAGAAGCATGGGATGGGGCGTGTGCAGGGACATTCTGTTCCACTGGTCTTTTATCTCCCTGTACTCTTTGAGGGTCACGTCCTCGGATCCAGGAATCCTACAAGGCAGTGTGAACTTACTTTTAGAGACTAGAATCCTAAGCAGAAACACGAGGACGAGGCCAAGAGACACAGGGACCCTCTCAGCTTTACTGGTCACAGACAAGGGTGTGGGGGATCCCAGGGTACCTGGGGGTAGAGGAGGAATTGTCTGTAGGCCACTTTCTGCTCACTGCATCCACAGGGAACTTTGCTAGGATAACCTTCCTACGGCCCTGGCACAATGTCTTAGTTACTTTCCCATTACAGTGAGAAAACCCCATGACTCTGGCAACATGCAGAGGGAAGGGCTTACTTGGATGGGCAGTCCCAGAGGGTGAGAATCCATCACCATCGCCGAGGAGGGATAGTGGGGCATCAGGCTCCAGGTGCCATGGAAGGAAGAGCTGAGTGCTCTTATCCGGAAGCACAGGCAGGAAACAGAGAGGCTTGAAATGGAGCAAATCTTTAAGCTCTCTATGACATACTCTCTCCAGCAACTACACACCTTCTAGCAATTCCAGGGAGCGCCACCCACTGGGGACCAAGCACTCCAATGCTCCAGATGGAGGACACCACACTGAGATCACCACACATGGTAACCCTGGCTTCCTCCCTCAGGCAGAGCCTCTTCCATGCAGATCCTGGGCCCGTATGCAAAGGGAAATGGAGGCTCAGAGATTGGATGCTGCAGCCAGGCACAGAGGTCCTAAGGTCAGACACTCTAGTGTGAGGGCTTGCTTCCTCTCCCAGGGACTGTCCTATCTGCAGGATGGGAGCCAAAGGAGACAGAGACACACAGGCTTCGCTGAGGGAACTGAGCAGGGCCTGGTGGCAGGAATCACAGTGGAAGCCTCCGTCAGTGTCTTCTCAGCCCAGTGGCTCCTGTGGAGGGCAGCTCCTCTGCTGTACTCAGGTCTAGGAAGGGGCCTGGGATGACTGCCACAGTATAGCTCTAGGCCATAGGCTCGCTCTGAGGCCTTGTTTACAGTGGTTGGTGATGGAGTCAGGGGAGGGGTATGTGGAAGAGAGAAATAACTTCCAGGAGAGCACAGGATGATCATGGCCTCCACCCTATAGAGATTCAAAACTGAGAGAGATAAGGACTGGGAGATGGGGTAGAGCAAAGGCCCTGAACTATGAGCATGGTTTCTGCCCTGCAGGCTAGGTGGTCACAAATGAACTCATCTATTCTGCTCTGCTGCAGCAAAAGCCTGGGCCACCAGCATAAAAAGACCTGGAGGTGTGGTGTTAGCTTAAGCATGTGTTGGACACAAAGGGCAGCCACCTCTAGGACTACTTACCCGCCTCCTCCTCTGGTCTACCTGCCCAGCTCCTGGAACCAGATGCAAGTGCATGCTTTGGCATGCTTCAGCCTGGTAGGCAACACACCTATGTGGGCTTTCAAACAAGTGCTTCTCATCTGTCTGGCTTCCAACCATGTCCCAGGCTAAGAACTGGCCCGCCTTTGGGAAAGATGATTCTAATTAGACCAATAGAAACAGAGTCACTCGGCTCCTATGCCGCACAGGCTGTGGTGTCTGCCGGGAGACCTTGGATGTAACCTCAGTAGTAGCATCATGCTGCAGAGCCTAGAGAGATACTTAGGGCTTCTGTCTAGAATGGAGTACAGAGAGCTCCCCATGGCCTGATGGAAGGACCAGTAGGCACATCCTGCTCACACAGGCTTCTGAGAAGGGTAGGGATCAGGACCGGGGGCCAGTCAGACTAGGACCTGATTCTTCATGGTTCTTACCGGGAGCCTTGACACGATACTTACTCACTGGATCACAGAAATTCAGATAGAGAGCCTCTGAGAGTTCACAATATTACCGCCGTGCTTGGCTGGCTACCAGCAAGGTCACTTGGAGAAGCCGAGGCATCCACCCTTTGTCTAGTCCTACTGTCTAACACACTTTGATTGTGGGAGTGCAGAGGGCCTGAGTAGTTCTGGTGGGGAAATCATGGTGGCCTTGTCTGGTCTGGATGAAGTTCTTGGGGCTACAGCCTGGCTGTGAAGAGAAGCCTGCTCTATTGCAGAGCCTAGCACAGCTGAAGGCTGAGGAGACACTATAGGTCTTGGTTTTCAGGGTTCTGCTCCCAAACACATAAAATTCTTATTTTCTGAAATCACTTTGTTGCTGGTACCTTAAGGGACACAAGACTGGGTTCCCCACATCTCTCCCTTTTTGTTGGCCACCAGGCAGCTCGTGAGCTATGTTACTGTACTGGAATCAGCAGCTCCTGGCTTGTCTAGACCACATGAGGGAAGGAGCTTAGACAGCAGTGCAGACAGCATGCATCTTTGACTCTCCAGGACAGACAGACTAGCTTAGCCCAAGCTATTTCTGCCTTCCTAGCTAGCTCATTGTCAGCCCTCTAGCCCCAGTAAGCTGGGTGTCCTTGTTGTATACCTTGTTGTCCCTAAGGTTTAAAACCTTAGGGACCGAGGAAACCTAGTATCTATATATGAGACCCCTGAGCCAGGCCATCTCTCTAAGAGATGGGCAGAGCTCCATAGCCCCTTTAAGCAGAGGGTCCACAACAATATGGTGGCTTTGTGGTGCCCACTGACTCTACTTTCAGCAGGGGTCAGGGCCAGTCTCTTATGTGGTCTGGTGCTGCCTAGCACCAAGGACACACAGGCACCTCCCACACTCTCCCTAGGTCAGCTGCTATGTGGGAGCAGGGTTGGTCAGGAGACCTGGGTTTCATTAACCCCAAGTTTTCCCCAGGCCTGGAAAACACTGCAAACTTAACCCACGCCCGTGGTGTGATCGTATCAGGCACCCAAAGGCCCAAACTGCTTCCTTCCTCTGTCTTGAAGAGTCACAGCTGTTTAGACATAAAGGCATCTAGGGTGTTCATCTAGGCCAGCCACATCTGGATGGATTCTGCTCCTCTGTCTCACTCAGAAGACAGAGGCAAGAGCATGGGGTCCTTGCCTAAGGCCCAGGGCAATCCACTGTTTTGTGTGGTGCAAAACTTGCTGGAGGCCAGAGCTGGGCAGGAGAGGGCTGTCCACATAGAACCACATATGCTGCAAATGCAAACTTCAGGAGAGACCTGCTGTGGGTCTGGAGGGCCAAATTCAGCCCTAAATGTCAGTGCCTGCCACCCTGGAGGAGGAACATTCAGACCAGGATGGGCGGGTCACTGCCCACAGTCAGCCCCATATCTGCCATGGGTACCTTGATTTACTGTCCCTGCTTCCTGACTGGCCTTCCCGCACACCCGGCCCCTCCTGCCCCCACGCTGCCCCGTGCGGCTGAGCTTGGGAAAATCTATTACCGCCAAGCCATTAATCTGGGGCTGCCGCCTCAGGCGCTTTCTGGCCCCTCTATTTAATGGGCTCCGCTTCCTGAGCTTCGGAGCCGTGCTGCTTGCCTCTCTTGATCAGCTTTGTTTAATTATCAAAATATTTGATGCAGAAAATTGACATTAGTTCTGAAGGTTCTGCCCTCCTCCCCCCACCCGGCTCCTGGTGACATTGAGAGGTTCAGCCAAGGCACCAATGGCCTTAAAATAGCAAATGGGCGCTAGCCTTTGCTGGGCTAGGTGAATGTGTGGGGAGTACAGTGAAGGTTTCCTCCCTGTTTTTCAAGTGTTCCTGACCTAGTTGCTTCTGGGAATGAATGGAGTTGGGAATAGCTTTGCTGAGCCATCATGGGGACTCACATGCCCTTTGTCCTGTCTGAGTTAAGCAAGCACCTGCTCTACACACCTGGCCTCTGGCTTGGCTCACCTTGGCTCTTTCTGAGGAGTAGCTCAGAGGTCTGAGGGCGCACTGCCTTTTGGGTATCCTCCTGCAGAACATTTGAGGGACCTGGTACATTGAGGAGGCCTTGACAGCAGAGTGTCCTGCATGAGAGGCAGGGGGGATCTTCCAGGACAACTGTGTACTCAGAACCTGTGATAAGTAGAGCCAGAGCCTGTGCCTAGCAGGACCATTGGTCCATAGGTCCGGGCTGGGCTTCACTGGTGTGATGATCCCAGAAGGCTTTTTCTGGCTAGCCCTGGGTAATGCCAGAGTCAGCACTGAACATACTCTCACTAATGTTCCAGGCTATGATGGACTCTGTTGGGAGTGTGGTATTGTTCTTGGGGATGTGTGTGTGTGTGTGTGTGTGTGTGTGTGTGTGTGTGTGTGTTTGTGTTTATAGGAGGACATGGGCACACGTGAGCTCCTATTGCACAGGCATATCTGTGGAATGTTTGTGATCTCATTCATACATGTACATCCTCTGTGTGTGCCTGCCCCCTCCGTGAACACATTCATAGGTCCTCTGGTACTGTGTGAATTTTTAGTTCTGTAATTTGAGTCCCTGCCCTGTGTTTTGTGTGAGCTAGTTTTTGCTTCCAGAGGTCAGTGGCCACTGGAATTGGCTTCTTGGTCCAAGTGGCCAAGCTTAGAGCCCAGGACTCATGCTGTAGTGTCTGGAGTCACGGGCTTCTGAACAGGGACAGCACCAATCACACCCTGGAGGAGTATTGCTACTGTTGTCACCGCATCGGCAGACCTGGAATTCATTTATTGGCTGGCAGTCCCCTAGTCTTGGGTACACAGGTCGGCATTTGTCCTGGAATCAGCGTATTTTCAGATGTCAGATAATTTTCAAAACAGAAACTAGTTTCAAGGTTGAGAAGGTACCATTATGAAAAACAAATAGTGGTCCGGCGGAGACTCCTGGCTTTTCACTTCCAATCGATGTCCCTAGGGGAGGGAGAGGACAAAGGGAAGGTGTCACAGGCCTGGGGGACAGAGCTAAAAAGAAAAAGACGACTGTGATTTCAGGAAATGAAGAGGAGGAACAGGTAGGGATGTGGCATTGGGCACAGGGCTCCCTGAACCACTCAGAGAAG